>SNQJ01S0034703.1:23099-53989 GCA_010110895.2 Picea sitchensis
ATGGATTGGCAGAATCTGAGGCAAGGTAAGGGACAAAGTGTGCAAGAATACACACAAGAATTTCGAAAAAGAGCATTGATACTTGGTATACCTCTCTACACCTGGGAAACTCTTCTCAAATATATAGGAGGATTGCATAGTTATTTACGTCATATGATATTGATGCTTAATCCAACTAACCTTGATGAGGTGTGTGTTCAAGCAACTCACATAGAGACAAAGGGGAAGAATACCAAAGAGAACTTTTCCAAGAAACCTTTCAAACCTGATGGAAATAAGTTTAAAGGTAAAGGGAAAGGTAAGCACACAACTACTTTGAAGAGGGAAGGAGATAAGCCTACATGTACTCATTGCCAGAAGAAAGGTCATGATGCTTCGAAATGTTGGAAACTTCATCCGGAGCTCAAGCCTGAAAAGTTTTGGAATAAAGAAGACAAAAAGACTACTACATCAGTAATCCAACATGATTTGGGATCAGACTCTGGGGATGAAACTAAGGTGATTGCTACAAGAATCCAAGGTAATATTCCTTCTTGTTTCGTTTCAAGAAATGAACCTATTATTGATGAAAGAAAGAGAAGTGAGTTATTTCATATTAGATTTATATCTAAGCATACAAAAAATGATACTCTTTTTGATAGTGGATCACAAGAAAACCTCATTTCAGAATAAATTGTTAAAAAATTACAATTGGAAACTAAGTTACACCCTAAGCCATATCCACTTGGATGGGTATGTGATAATGCACAATTACAAGTTACAAAACCGTGTAGACTTAGGTTTGCCATCACTTCTGGATTTGTGGATGAGGTAGATCTATATGTGGTTCCATTGGATATCTGTGGTATTGTGTTGGGTAGTCCATATATGTATGATAGGAAGGCTATCTTTTACAGGGAAGATAACAGGTATCAGCTCACTAAGGATGGTATTGAATATATCATTCATGCACATCGCATGAAAACTAATCTTTCTTTAGTTTCTGCAAATCAAATGAACAGGTTAATAAATGCAAGTAATAACTTTGTGCTTATGATAGTCAAAGAAAAAGATGTTGAACAAACTGAATCCTTTAAAGGTTGTGATCCTAAACTTAAAAAGGACTTGATAAAGGTGGTATCTGATTATGATATTTTGTTTCAAGAACCTGAAGGTTTACCTTCTAAAAGGGAAATTCAACATGAAATACATTTGCAGCAGGATGCACCTCTTCTTAATGTTGGTATGTACAGGTCTTCCATTATTGAGAATGCAGAGATAAAGAAACAGGTTCAGGAATTGATTGAAAGAGGGGTCATTCGACCAAGTTCCTCTCTGTGTGGTTCACTAATTGTTTTGGTGCCAAAGAAATATGGCACATGGCGTATGTGTGTTGATTACAGGCCACTGAACAGAATCACAACAAAGAACAGGTATTCTCTTCCTCGAATTGATGATCTTTTAGATCAGTTAAATAATGCAATCTTTTCACTAAGTTAGACTTAAGAAGTGGCTATCATCAAATCTGTATTCATGACAATGATATTTGGAAAACAGCTTCTAAAACCAAACAAGGATTGTATGAATGGGTGGTAATGCCATTCGGGCTTTGTAATGCACCCGCGACATTTATGAGGGTGATGATTGATGTGTTTAGACCCTTCATTGATGATTTTTTCATAGTCTACTTAGATGATATTCTGATTTTCAGTTGAACTTGGGAAGAGCATGTCAAGCATGTTAAATAGGTATTGGATGTACTTGTAAGGGAAAAATTGTATTTAAAGATGTCTAAATGTGAATTTGGAAAGACATCTTTAGTATATTTAGGTTACATTATAGGGGGAGGTGAATTGAAGATTGATCCCTCTAAAGTGGAGGTCATTGTAAATTGGCCTAAGACAAATAATGTAACAGATGTAAGAAGCTTTTTGGGAGAAACCCAATATTGGAGGAAGTTCATTGTGAACTTCTCCTTCATAGCTTCTCCCTTACATTATTTGAAAGGTATGAACAGAGTCTTTCAGTGGGAAGGCAAGGCACAGAAAGCCTTCGACACACTAAAAGAAAAGATCAACACATCTCTAGTACTTGCACTGTCGGATCTACAACAACCATTTGAGATAGAAACTGATGCTAGTGGTTATGCAATGGGGGTAGTTTTAATGCAACATAAAAAACCAATATGCTGTCATTCTGAAACTTTCTCTAAAGCAATAATCAACTATCCAACCTATGACAAAGAGTTGTATGCATTAGTACAAAGTGTTAAAAAAGTGGAAACATTACCTAATGGGTAAAGAAACAATCATACATATTGATCATCAACCACTACAATATTTACAATCACAAACTAAGCTACAACAATCAAGGCATTTCAGATGGATGGGGTTTTTACAACAATTTCATTTGGTTATTAAGTATAAGAAAGGAATTCAGAACAAAGTTGTAGATATGTTATCTAGACCTCCAACAAATGCTTCTATTGTTATTCAACAAAGTCCTTTAGTTCATGCAAGCTATGTTGAACAATATACTAAGGATGAAGATTTGAAAGAATTTTATGAATCACTAAGGCATGGTTATCAGAATGAAGAATTGAATTATCATATCAATGACAAGTTGTTGTATCATCTTGGTAAAATCTGTATTCCACAAAGTGAAAGAGTGCATGTGATAAGAGAAGCTCACACTTCTCTCATTTCAGGGCATTTTGGAGTAGGTAAAACCATAGCGCAATTACAAAAATTCTGTTATTGGCCTCGAATGAATGAAACAATGTCCAAATATGTAAAATTTTGTGTCATGTGTGCAACAAGCAAACCAAGTAACAGAAATTTAGGCTTGTACACTCCACTCCCAGTTCCTTCTCGTCCATGGGAAAGTGTTTCAATGGATTTTGTAGGAGGTTTACCAATGTCTAGAAACGGACATGACTATCTGTATGTTGTTGTGGATCGATTTAGTAAAATGTGTATACTCATGCCTTGTAAAAAGAAGATCAGATCTGAGATGACTGCTCATTTGTTCTTTCAAAATGTATGGGTCCATTTTGGACTTCATACTTCTATTATTTCTGATCTAGATTCCCATTTTCTTGGGAAATTTTGGTCATCTTTATGCGAACTTATGAACACAAATCTAAAGAAAAGCATATCATTTCATCCACAAACCAATGGTCAAACTGAAGTGGTCAACTGGACTGTGGTACATCTTCTTTGAGGGTATTGTGCTAAGCATCCCAAGCTTTGGGATGAACAATTGCATTATGTACAACATGCCTACAACAAAGATATACACTCTTCTACTCAAAAGTCTCCCTTCGAGACATGTTTTGGGTACTTGCCAAAGTCTCCTTTAGACTTCATTTTTGGGAAAGATACAATGGAATGTGAACAGGTTGATGCAGATAAAGCTTGAAGGTTTATTCAGTAGATTAAGGTAATTCATCAAGAAGTGCAGGAACAGTTGGAATCAAGTCTGGCCAAATAGAAAATAAAAGGCATGACAAGCATCGCATAGATCATCATTTTCAGATTGGTGATCAAATATGGCTTCATATCAGTAAAGATTGACTTCAAGGTGAAGGTAGAAAGTTGAAACCTATCAGGTATGGACCCTTTACAATTTTGGACAAAGTCGGTAATAATGCTTTCTGGTTAGAATTGCCTCCTTGTATGCAAATGTATTCAGTTTTTAATGTGGAAAACTTGAAATTGTATGAGCCACCTATGATTATAGACCAAGATGTACAGGTTCAAGTACCTTTTGTGGGCATGTTTTCTTCTGAGTATCTTAATGAACTTCAAGAAGATGTAATATTGGACAAGAAGGTCATATCTTCACGAAGAGGGGACATGGAGTTTCTTAATGTGGGGTTAAAAGGAATGCATCCAAGCAAATAAAGGTGGTTGGAGATCGGAAGAGTGAGGGAATTATACCCTCACAAATTTTCTGAATGATTTCATACTTTTTGTGGCCAAACATATTTCCAGTGGGAAGTTTTGATCCAGGTGGATCATCTCAAAATTCGATAGATTTAATGTATTCAAAATGAAAAGTAAAGCTTACAAAGTGGAAGATCTCTTCAGCAACTTTTCGGTGACGTTCGTTTTGGGAAAAACGACCTCCAGATGACGAAGATATCAACAGTTGAAGTTTCGTCAAAGATGGTTAAAATGGTGAAAAATGGTTGGAAATGGTTAAAAAAATGTAATTTGGGGTTATGGGAATTGAACCCAAGACCTTAGGATAAGGCCACCATGACCCCATGGTTGGGAAAAAGGAGGGTGGTCAAGGGCTTAGCCCTCAACCTTGCCAACACCAAGGCCCCTCCTTGGTATCTAAGTGTTAGATTGAAACCTTACCATATGCCTCCACAAACTTTGCCATAAACCAAAGACCAACCAGATGTTAAAAAAAATCGCGTCAAGCCAAAATCAAATCACATATGCAGTGGGAGGAGAAGCCCATGGGTTTGACCCCGAAAATTCATCCCCCCTAAACACCATGTATACCAACGTGCCACCACCATGAGACGTGGCGAGAGGTGTTGGAATAACCTTAAACATTACCGAATTTGGTGGGATTTGGGTGGGCGCGTGGCCTATGGCCCACGCCCCCCTTTTGGGTTTTTCCCATTATTTAAATGAGCCATGGGCATGGATCAGAGGAGGAGTTTTGATGCAAACAGAGACTGGCACACAAACCGAGGTGGTTTTGCACAGTGACCGAGGTGGTTTTTCACATGGATCAGAGGAAGATTTTGGGAATTGTGCCAAGAAGAGCACTCTAAGTCCAATTCTGAAATATATCGAGTTTATACTCAAAAGACTCGGTTTTTCACAAGGATTCCAAATCTAGCTTCATTTTTTGCATTCAAGCATCCAGACAGAAAAGTGCTCATAGAATCTTTCGGATACATAGAAAGGTATTCATGTTCACATTTTAAAGTCTCATAATTTCATCTTGCAACTGTTGTTGAAGTCTGTTACTGTATATGACTGACAGAATTTAGAATTCACTTTGTAAGAATTTGAATACTTAATCTATCGTTCTTTCCATTTGGAAAGTGGCCTGGAGACGTAGCCAGGGGGTCTGGTGAACTCCGTTACCAATTCTTGTTCATGGATGGTTTGCTTACATGTTTATGTGCTCATGTGCTTGATGGATGTTCTTTAATTTTGCATTACAAAGGTGGTTAATAGTTAAAAATTAAGATGCAAATAATGGTTAAAAGATCTTGAATTTTAGATCAAGTTAATATTTAGATCAATATTCAAATTGCTTTCCATTTCTTTTCACCTGAAGAACAATACCATAGATCTCCCACTGTAACAAGGCTTATCACAGTCTCGAGCCAAACCCTTGACCAGAAAGGCGTCACCCTAAAGCCATCAAAGCTCTAATACCAAATGTAAATTCTAACCTTGTACAATATCTACTGCAAACAGATATTCAGAAAAAGAATAGAAAAGATACAATGGAAAATACAAACATTACACAGAGATTTTTCCCCTGGAAACCCAAACCGGGAAAACCAACATATTCTATATTATTCATATGATACATTGTGTACAATACAATATACATATAGGAGCCAGTGGCATCCAAAACCCTAACCCAATGACCTAGATTAGTCCAAAACCTTAATTCCTTAACCAAAAATAGAAAACCACCGGCAAAAACCATGTGCCAAAAAAACCACCTAAATACATGACACGTTTCCCGAGGCAGGTGTCATGTTTCCTGAGGTGGAAAAACAATTTTTGGGGGCACTACCCCTAGAGCCCTGCATGGGGGGCTTCGTCGCCCGACGCATACGCTCAAACACTACTACTCGTGCAAAGAATATAACACATACCCAGCACCCTGAAGGATTTCTAGGTAGCCATGACTATAAATAATGAGGGTTCATCTGTTTCCTTTTCTCACATAAAGTTTCCCACCAATATTCGACATGGGAAACGACTTTAAGGAGCGCAAAAGTAATATTTTCTCTATTCGAAAAGTTATGGACAGAAAAATACCCTTCTAGTAGATTTAACCACTTGTCTTCAACATCTGCATCTATCTGACCTTCAAATATAGGAATATCGAATTTGATTTGTACCTTGAAGGGGGGAAATGCCTCCACTCGAGGAAGATGCGTCACCTGCTAGTAACTGCCAAAGGATTTGTCCAAAACTATCCATCATCTCATTCCTTTGTTGCATGAGGGATTCCTCAAGCAGCATTTTGAAAGGATCTCCTATCCCGTCATCTTTTTTTTCTCCTTCCATGAGAGGTCGCTTGGGCATGCGATATCTTTTGTCCTCAACAAAAACAAGATCAAGACTCAATTATTTGTACTCTGACCTCGTTGGGGACATGCAATAAGATGACAAGGATCAGACCACTCTGATACCATTGATCTAGATTTTATGAGCAGAACAAAATGAATACATATTATTAAAATATTCTTAACACAAAATAACAGAGATATAGTAAAATTGGTTTTCTATTCAATAAGGAAATAATTTGAAACTGTAAAATGCAGCGGAAAACAAGCTTGATGGAATGATTGTGTCTTATCTCTGAGAATAGATGTGATGGTTGCACTCATTCACAAGAATATTATTACAATGAGGCTATGAATGCCTTTTACAATAAACAGGAATGTCAAAAACCCTAGACATCCAAAAACCTAACCCTAGGAGATGAAGCGCCAAAAGTCATGTGGGCCCCATTTGGGTAAGTTAGTACATCAACTTCCTGGGCTCATAAATTTTGCATACGATCTTTGTTTTAGGCGCACGATATCCCATTGGAAAGGTCTATGTAACACACCCACAATGGGGAGAAAATAAAAATAAAATTGTCCTCCTTACAGGAACAGATCCTTTCCTTCGATTCCTAATTTGGGAAGTTTGGGACTCAGCCCGTCCCTCTGATCAGGGTTCTCTGATTCTCTAAGTCAAACAAGACTCTTAGACACGATAGTATCACCTCTTAATCAAACACAGGCCCTTCCGACTTCTAGTGCAGGTCTTATGATACCTGCGACCTTCTCCTTCGCGCTTCAGCTAAGTCTTGGAGTTGGTGTTAGCCCCTTTTCTCTTGTCCCCTCCTCAGATGTGACCTTGGGCGATGACCTCATGCAAACCCACAATATTGGGCATGGCCAAAGGAGTTTTGAAACCAAACTAATTTTTGGCACGCAATTCTCCTCGAGCCTCCGAGTGTCCTTCCTCCAAAATCGGGGTTTAGATTGAGGCCTGCCTTCAACTTTTTAAAGTTTGCTTACCTCTGATCCCTGCAATGCTATGGTACCATCTACCTCTCGATCTTGATGGTGCTGTCTGAACCGACAACTCAGATATTCCCTTTTCAAATCCACAAACTAGATCTCCTTTGTGATTCCGGACTTCAGACTTTTCAAATCTCAAACCCTTCTTTCTTTGTACATCAATCTTCTGGAGTTGACGATCTGTGAACACCTGTCCTCCTAAATAAATGGCCCTGCTTCTACTTCAGGTGTTTGACATTTCAACTAGATCAACGGTCTTGTGGCCCTCTTCTTGATCAACAGTTGAGATCTCCTTCGGGTCTTCGGACTTCTAAGATCTCAAATCTCAAACTTCACCCTTTTCCCAATGGATTTTATTCGAAGGCTATAATCCATTGACCCGTGTCCACTTGATCTAATGATCAAGGATTACTTCAGGTATTTACCCAGAGTCCACAGATTTGTGCCACCTGTCCTCTGGATCTGATGATCAAGGATTTCTTCAGGACTTTACCCGAAGTCCACATATTCATGCCACATCCCTTCTTAATCTGACGGCTATGAATTACTTCGGGACTTTATCCAGAGTCCACAGATTCACAGCACATCCCTTCTTAATCTCACAGCTATGAATTACTTCAGGACTTTATCCAGAGTCCACAGATTCACGCCATGTCCCTTCTGGATAAGACGGTATGGATTCACTTCGGACGATCTAATGCTAGAGATTTACTTCGGACGATCTGACAACTGAGATCTACTTTAGACGATATGACGATTGAGATTTTATTCGACTCTCTGGCTCTTCACACTTCAGAAGTCTCAAATCTCAACTGAAAACTCTCAAATAGATTTCCCGAAGTTTTTGATATGCTGACACATATCTCCTAGCAATAAATGGTCAGGATCCTACTTTAGGTTATCTGACGACTGAGATTTACTTCAGCTCTTTGGACTTAAGGAGTCTCACATCTCCACTAAAAACTCTCGCACAGATTTCACCGGAGTCCACAATCTATTGCCACCTTTCCCTCTGGATCTGGCAGTGTAGATTCACTTCGGGTCTTCGGGATTCAGGAATCTCAGCTTTCAACTAAAAACCCTCAAACATATTCCTCCAAATTCTAATATCCGTCGCCACGTATCCCTCTAGATTTGGTGGTCCAGATTCACTTCCTGGTGATGGATGGCCTCAAATTACTTCGGGACTTCAAAAATTTGGTAAGTTCCCTTCTCCTGCATGTGCCAAGTGCTAAGGTTCATGCACCTTGCTTAGATCAGATAGTTGTCGATCCTCGACGTTGTGATCCAATGTCCATTGTCGCTCCTCCTCTTGAGCTTCTGACTTACTTAGACTTAGAATATTTTCTAAGTGCTCGAAGGATTTGATCTTTTCTCCTCCTACGAGCCTGTCTCCTGGATTTCGTCTACACTCCTGAAAGAGATATCTCTTTTGAGCTTGATCTCCTTGAATATTTCACTGTCCCATGCACTCCTTGCATTTCACGGATCGCATGAAACTATGATCAAAGGTCAACGATGATCAACGGTTCACAGAAATTGTGGGACTCCAACATGCATGCTCTTTACTAGACAGTTTAGCCTTCACAATCTGGAAGGTGCTCGCTCAATTATATTCTAACCGGGATCATTGATATTCTAGCCCATCGAGATCAACAGAACGGATGAATTGTGGGTCATTAACTAGTGCATCTTCTATTTTCACCTTTGCACTCCGTGGTGATTCCCCACCCTCGATCTTCGTTCATAGATCGATGGTTCATAGAAATTGCGGGGTTCAACTTGTCTATCGTGCAATTTGACATCTCGGAGCCTCGAGCTCCAAGGTTCCTAGACCCAGGTCACGTGGATCTTCATATATATATTGGGCTATAATCCACACTCTTACTCGGGTTTTTGGTTAAGGGAATAGGTGGAAGTTCAGAGTCTCCTAGACTACTGATCTGAAGGAAACACCTTCCCAATTCGCAGAGCTTTAAGCTCTGAATCAAGGAAAAGTAATTTGTGAGGTTACCAAAACGGTAGCTATGCCCAGAGGCTTGATCCAACTGTAGAATGGTGATGTAAATTCCTGGGGAAAGTGCCTTCGAGTGATTAAACTGGGGCGTATGGAAATTCAAGAAGAAATATAGGTTCTCAAGGGAATGAATGCATACTCATAAATTAATCATTTAATACAGAGAAAGAACCCTTTATAGACATGTAAATACTCGCATCCATCCACTATTTACAATTCAAAGAATAAGGCATGAAAACACTTATCGGAACCATAGAGTGTGATGCGACTGTTGAAAGGGGTGCTCATTTCCACCCAACCATGGGCTCAGTCACTCCCAATGGATTTATCACTGGCCACCCCCGAGCCTAAGCCACGATGTTTTGAGATTCAATCTCTTACTTCCAGATCAACGGAAGTTAGGGACGAAGGTTACTCTTCTTCTCCCAATACAGAAATAGATAAAGATGAAGGTTAATCTCCTTCTCCTGGCTCAATCTCTATTTTCTGTGATTAGAACTCATTGTTCCTCTTTCATTCCTTCCTCAGACCTGAGAGTTTTCTCTCTTGTCTCTGCATTTTTTCCCATAGGTCTTCCTCTTCCCACCACACTTCCTTTCTTACCTTCCTCAGCAAGGTTGTGTGTGTATCGAATTCCCAGTCTATGGTCAATTCTGGAAGCCTTACGAATGGGTGGTTTTCCCCATCCCCTCGTTAACTCTTGAGGAGGTCTTCCCACCTACCAGCCCAACTGTAATTCATTCTTGGGTCAGAGGGTTATTCTGATCTGAGAAATTAATTCTAGCATGGTACTAGTTCGGTGGAGGTTAATGCAACCATTATTGGTCCCCTCCACCACCATTCATAACATTCATGGTTTTCTCTTAGCACATCCCCTCTTTTATCAGTCATGCAACACGTAACCATTTTCTATTAAAATAATAGAATTTACATTCGTTTACCTTTTCTACAAAGGTCCATCAAATCAAACATTCACACTTTTAGGTTTTCCATAGTTCCTTGGCCAACATAGTTATATTTACAAACTGGGGGAAACTGGGTGTTACAATTCCCTCCCCCTTAAAGGAACATCATCCTCGATGTTCTATCTGTCAACATGACATGTATGTACATGAGTAAACAAAATTGGATATGCATGTCTCATGGCATCCTCCATTTTCCACATAGTCTCATCTGGGCCAAAGTGTTTCCATTGCACCTTGACCTGTGCAATGGTTTTGTTCCTGAGTGAGGTTTCCTTCCTCTCTAATATGCATTGGGGTTCTAGCAAGAATTCTCCCTCTAGATCCACCTAGATCACAGACCAGTCAATTATATGATTAGCATCATGTACATATTTCTTCAATAATGAAACATGAAAAACAATATGTGCCTTTACAATGGGAGGAAGTGCTAGCCTATAGGCTATAGGTGCCACTCTATATAAGACTTCAAAGGGTCCACAATACCAAGGTGCCAATTTGGCACAAGCTCCCATTCTCAGGGAACTCATCCTAGGTCTAACTCTGAGATAGACATGGTCTCTGGTATTGAACTCTTTGGGAGTTCTCTTTCTGTCGACGTAACATTTTTGTCTCTTATATGATCTCTTATGTAGTTCATCCATTATGAACCTCTTCAAGTCATCACAATTTGGAACATACAATCTATTTTTGTAAGTCAGAAGGCCTTCTTTGAGCATCTGGTAGCCTTCATATTTTAGCCCTGTAGGCTCTTGCCTTAGGTATGAGGTCACGGTCTTGAAGAATGCATATGTTTCTTGTGCATTCCTTACATTTTCCCTGACATATGTTTCATAGGTTCTTACCGCTGCCAGATGAATCAGTTTTATACTTCTGCTAAGGGCATCAACCACCCTATTTTCCTTCCTTTGATGTGTTTTATTTCAAAATCAAATTCACTAAGGAGATCCATCCACCCAGATTTCTTGTCATTGAGTTTTGGTTGATCAAACAGGTGTCTAAATCCACAATGGTCTGTCATAAGAACAAATTTCCTACCCAAAAGGTAGTGCCTCCACATTTTTAAAGCATGTATTATGGAATCCATTTCTAGGTCATGGGTCACATAATTGATCTCATGCTCATTTAATTTCCTGGACGCGTAGAAAATTACACATCCCTCTTGCATAAGGACTCCTTCGAATCCTTCCTTGCAATCATCTGTACACATGAGGAAATCATTATCCAGGTCTGCAATCTTTAGCACGGGTGCATGGGTCAGAAGGTATTTCAGTTCCTGAAATCTTTCTTCACATTTTGATGTCCAAATGAATTTAATCCCCTTTTTCTGAAGGGCGGTGATTTGAAATCCAATCTTGGAAAACCCTTTTATGAACCTTCTATAGTATCCTTCTAATCCCATGAAGGACCTAATATCAGAAATCCTTCAGGGTAGGCCATTCCATAATAGATCTGATCTTGTCAGGGTCTACTGCCACCCCTTCCTTAGATATAACATGGCCTAAGTAATGGACTTGCTTCTGAAAGAAATCGCACTTGATAAAATTATCGTAGAGCTGATTCTCTCTTAGTACTTGAATTATGATTTTAAGATGTTCTTCGGGCTCCTTCCTGTTCTTGGAGTAGATTAGTATATCATCAATGAAAACCAATACAAATTTGTCCAGGAATTTGCTGAGTACATTATTCATCAAGCACATAAAAGTGGCGGGGGAATTGGTTAACCCAAATGGCACCACCACGAACTCATAGTGACCATACCTCATCTTGAAGGTTGTTTTGTGGATGTCTTCATATTTAATCCAGACTTGGGGGTATCAATACCGTAAGTCGATCTTAGAGAAGATGGAAGCACCTCCCAATTGGTCGAACAAGTCATGATTATTGGTAAGGGGTACTTGTTCTTTGTGGTTGTCTTATTGAGTTGTCTTTAATCTATGCATAGTCAGAGTGTGCCATCTTTATTTTTCAAAAACAAGACGGGCTCTCCCCACAGAGATACACTGGGTCAGATGTATCCTTTGTCCATCATCTCCTTTAGTTGTATCTTGAGCTCAACCATATCTAGGGTGCTAATTCTATATGGTGTTCTAGATGTTGGTACTTCTCCTGGTGTAAGTTCTATCGAGAAGTCGATATCCCTTCTCGGAGGTAGACTTGGTACCTCTTTTGGGAACACATACTTGTATTCTCTTAATATGGGGTGGTCCTCTCGGTTTGGTTTTTCATTCTCAACAGATTCCATTACCTGTATGGCATATAAGGAACACCCCTTTCTACAATACTTTTTCATTTGAAGGGTTGATATTTGTCTCACTGAGATAGGATTCTGAATTCCTTGGAGGGTCATTTTTCTCCCTTCTTCATTTACACATTCTAAAGTTTTATGATAACATTCCAATTTAGTTTTATAAGAAGCCAACCAATCCATACCAATCAACAAGTCATAAGATCCCAAGGGAAGTATGTTAAGGGTTGCTCGGGTGGGCAATCCACCCATGATGAATTGACAAGCTAGTATGACCTTTGCCACCTTTCTTTTGGTACCAATGGATAATTCACCAACCACGGTTTAACATGTCTAATTGGTTGCAGTTTACACTTATCAACAGTCTGAGGGGACACATAACTCAAATTAGAACCTAGGTCAATTAAAATAGAAACTAGATGGTTGGCGATCATACCTTCCAGCTCCACTACTGAACCTTGGTGGTCGACTTGATTATTGTCCAAGGCTGCATAGAGTTGTGGCATGATCCTTGACACATCATTGACGGTGGTAGCTTGTTGGATATTGTGGATTCTCTTACTGTTATGTTTTCTGTGTGGGAATTCCCTCAATCGATGATCTTCTCCACAAGCCCAACATTTTAAGGGTTCCTTCTTTAGGTTATCGGTCTTTTCCGGGACTGTCTTAAAAGGTTTATTTCCACTTTGAGAGGGGAAATTTTGGTGATATACACTTCTAGTAGGAATGGTCCTTATAGAATCTTTTCCATAGTTCTTAAATCTTGAGGATTTAAACCCCTTATTATGGAATCTCGAACTACTATTCTTCTAGTCCTCGTGAGGTCTTGTCTTACCCCCAAACTTTTCATAACAATACCTCGCCTTCCAGATAGTTTCTTCTAAGGTCTTTGGTTCATCAAACTCAATCATGTCCCGGTAGGTATGAGGTAACCCACTAATGAACTGTTACATTTTTAGTTTTTCATCTTTTATGTAGGGTACATACCTCAGTAGTTCAAGAAATTTATTGAAAAATTCATCTATGGTGAGCTGCCCCGGCCTGAGTTCATAGAATTCCTTAGTCTTCCCATGCATGTATTTCTCTAACAGATACTGCTTCCTGAAGTATTTCTCAAACTGTTTCCATGAAAATTCCTTCTCATGGACTCCTTTCACATTCCTAATATCTTCCCACCAAATGGAAGCCTTTCCATTTAGGTTAAATATGGCTATTCGAGCCTTCAAGTTTTCAGAGTAGTCATGGATCCTGAAGTAATTCTTTAAAATAAGTAGCCAAACTTCAACCTCTTCTCCCTTCCTAATATCTCCATCGAAAGAGGGTGGTTTGGATTTCTTCAATTCTTCAGGATCATGATTTTTGGAATGCTTTCGCTTCTTTCCCTTCCTTTGAGAATGTGATCTTGCTCTTCTACTAGAAGATCCTTCAGATTTTCCAACTTCCTTTCCAGAGGACTCTACTGATGAGTGTCCCCTACCTCCAGGTTGGGCCTTCTTCGAGGCACTTCTCCCAGTGTGGTCACTTATGGAGTCATGTTTTCGGATCTCAGGTGGACTTTGACTCCTCTTCCTATGTCGTGGGTCCACATGAATGGTTGTGGGTTCATGTTGTAGTTGCCTCTGTATGTCAAACAAGATCTGCAGTAAGACTACGTTAATTTTTTTTTTCTTTCTCCTTTATTAATCTCTCGTTGTCAGCCTTGCAACTCTGTAATTCGGCCCTGAGGCTCCTTACAGTTTCAGCCAGATCTGGAGGGCTTTCCACCGCCCTCCATTTGTGATTTCTTCGTCTTTATTGTGGGAGCCATGATACATCACCATCCTTTAGTCTTGAATTTTCCCATGATTTACTGATTGCTCGAGTGTTGACAAAAACACTTATTGTTAGCTAAGATTATATTAGTTCATGAACAATACATGGTTCAATTTCTTAAATGCACACACACAGTATAAATTTTCATTCGTTTCTTTAATAAAAAATTTAACCAGAATTTTTAAGAAAGAGGTAAGGTAGAGTGTCACTCTTTTAAAAGTACTCCAAATAGATTTTTTAAGAGACTCATCCATGATACCAAGCAGGCCAATTGTTGTAACCATGCTCTGATACCAATTTGTAACACACACACGATGGGGTGAAAGTAAAAAAAAATTGTCCTCCTTATAGGAACATATCCTTTCCCTCTACGATTTCTAATTTGGGAAGTCCGACACTCAGCCCGACCCTCCGGTCAGGGTTCTCTGATTCTCTAATTCAAGAAAGACTTTGAGACCTTGATAGTCTCACCTCTTAATCAAACACATGCTCTTCCATCTTCTGGTGTAGGTCTTATAATACCCATGACCTTCTCCTTCACACTTCAGCGAAGTCTTGGAGTTGGCATTATCCCCTTTTCTCTTGGCCCCTCCTCAGATGTGACCTTGGGAAATGAACTCACGCAAAGACACAATTGTGGATGCATCCAAAGGAGGTTTGAAACCAAACTAATTTTTGGCCTGCAATTCTCCTCGAGCCTCCACGTGTCCTTCCTCCAAAACCTGGGTTTGGATTGCGGCCCACCCTCAACTTTTTAAAGTTTGCGCAACTCTGATCCACGCAATGCTATGTTACCTTCGATCTCCCGATATGGATGGTACTTTCTGAACTAACGACTCAGATCTATATTTTTCAAATCCATAGACTAGATCTCCTTCGTGATTCCGGACTTTGGAATTTTCAAATCTCAAACCCTCCTTTCCTCCATACATCAATCTTTCGGAATTGAAGATCTGCGGATACTTGTCCTCCTAAATCAATGGCCCTTCTTCTACTTTAGGTGTTTGACATTTCAAATAGATCAACGTTCATGTGGCCCTCTTCTCAATCAACGGTCGATATCTCCTTTGGGTCTCCAGACTTCCGAGATCTCAAATATCAAACTTCACCCTTTTTCCCAATGTCTTTTATCCGAAGTCTATAATCCAGTGATGTGTGTCCACTTGATCTGAAGATCAAGAATTACTTCGGGTCTTTACCCGGAGTCCACAGATTTGTGCCACCTATCTTATGGATCTAATGATTGAGGATTTCTTCAGGACTTTACCTGGAGTCCACATATTCATGCCACGTCCCTTCTTAATCTAACAACCATGAATTACTTTGGGACTTTATCCGGAGTCCACAGATTCACGCCACGTCCCTTCTTAATCTAACGGCTATGAATTACTTCAGGACTTTATCCAGAGCCCACAGACTCACACCATGCCCCTTCTGGATCAGACGGTCTGGATTCACTTCGTACAATCCGACACTGGAGATTCACTTTAGACAATTTCACGACTGAGATCTACTTCAGACGATATGATGATTGAGATTTTCTTTGGCTCTCCAGATCTTCACGCTTCAGGAGTCTCAAATATCAACTGAAAACTCTCGAATAGATTTCCTGAAGCTGTTGATATGCTAACACGTATCTCCTGGCGATCAATAGTCAGGATCCTAATTCGGGTGATCTGACGACTAAGATTTACTTCGGCTCTCCGGCTGTCCAGACTTTAGGAGTCTCAGATATCAACTAAAAAATCTCGCATAGATTTCCCCGGATTCTACAATCTTTCGCCACATGTCCCTCTGGATCTGGTGGTACAGATTCACTTCAAGTCTTTGGGGTTCAGGAATCTCAACTTTCAACTGAAAACCATCGAACATATTCCTCTAGAGTTCGTGATTCATCGCCACGTATCCCTCTAGATCTGGCGGTCTAGATTCAACTCCTGGTGATGGACAACCTCAAATTACTTCGAGACTTTAGAATTTTGGTAAGTTCCCTTCTCCTCTATGTGCCAAGTGTTAAGGTTCATGCACCTTGCTTAGATCAGACAATTGTCGATCCTCGGCATTGTGATCCAACGTCCATTTTCGCTCCTCCTCCTGAGATTCTGACTTACTTTGACTTAGAATATTTTCTAAGTGCTCGAAGGATTCGACATTTTCTCCTCCTACAGGCCTGTCTCCTGGATTTCATCTGCACTCCTGAAAGCGCTATCTCTTTTGAGCTTGATCTCCTTGAAGATTTTGTCACCCCACACGCTCCTTGCATTTTAGGGATCACGTCAAAATCAGATCGAAGGTCAACGACAATCGATGGTTCACAGAAATTGTGAGGCCCAACATGCGTGCTCTTTACCAAAGAATTTTACCTACGCAATCTAGAAGGTGCTCACTCGATTCTAGTCTAATCGGAATCGTTGATCTTCCAGCTCGTCGAGATCAACAGCAAGGGTGAATTGTGAGCCGCGAAATAGTGCGTCCTCTATTTTCACCTTCGCGCTCTGCAGTGATTCCCCACCCTCAATATTCGTTTATAGATTGACGATTCATAGCAATTGCAAGGTTCAACTTGACTATCGTTCAATTTGACATCTCGGAGCCTCGAGCTCCAAGGTTCTTATACCCAAGTCACGTGCATCTTCATATAACTCTTGGTCTATAATCCTCGGTCCTAGTCAGGTTTTTTGTTAAGGGAATAGGCGCAAGTTCAGAGTCTCCTAGACTACTGGTCTGAAGGGAACAACTTCCCAACTCGCAGAGATTTAAGCTCTGAATCAAGTCAAAGTAACTTGTGAGGTTACCAAAATGGTAGTTATGCCCAGAGGCTTGCTCCAACTCCAAAATAATGATGTAAATTCCTGGGGAAAGCGCCTTCGAGTGATCAAACTAGGGTGCATGGAAATTCAAGCAGAAATATAAGTTCTCAAGGGAACGAACACATACTCATAACTTAATCATTTAATACAGAGAAAAAACCCTTTATAGACATGTAAATACTCACATGCATCCATTATTTACAATTTAAAGCATAAGGCAAGAAAACACTTATCAGAACCATAGAGTGTGATGTGACTAATGAAAGGGGTGCTTGTTTCCACCCAACCATATAGGCTCAATCACTCCCAATGGATTTATCATTGGCCACCCCCGAGCTTAAGCCACGATGCTTTGATATTCAATCTCTTACTTCCAACTCAACGGAAGTTAGGGACGAAGTTTACTCTCCTTCTCCCAATACACAAATAGATAAGGAAGAAGGTTACTCCCATTCTCTTGGCTCAATCTCTATTTTAGGTAATCAGAACTCACTATTCCTCTTTTAGTCCTTCCTTGGACCCAAGAGTTTCCACTCTTGTCTCTACATTTTTCCCCGTAGGTCTTCCTCTACCCACCACACTTCCTTTCTTTCCTTCCTTAGCAAGGTTGTGTGTGGCTCGAATTCCCAGTCCATGGTTAGATCTGGAAGCCTTATGGATGGGTGGTCTGCCCCATCTCCTCATTAAATCTTGAGGAGGTCTTCCCACCTACCATCCCGACTGTAATTCATTCTTGGGTCAGAGGGTTGTTTTGATCTGAACAATTAATTCCAGCATGGTACTGGTTCGGTGGAGGTTAACGCAACCATTATGGGTCCCCTCCACCACCGTTCATAGTATTCATGGTTTTCTATTAGCACATCCCCTCTTTTAGCATTCATGCAGCATGTAACCAATTTATATTAAAATAACATAATTTACATTCATCGACCTTTTGTACAAAAGGCCATCAAATCAAACATTCACACTTTTAGGTTTTCCATAGTTCCTTGGTCAATATAGTTATATTTACAGACTGGGGGAAACATGGTGTTACATTCTAACCCAGAAGAACAATTTTCAATTGGCCCAGGGTAGTGCATCAGGAAATCCCTTGGGCCCAAAATCCCCAAAAAATGTCATTTAGGGCCTCAAAATGGCCCAAGAAGTTTGGAACCCGAAAAACTGCCGAAAAAAATGCCAAGGTGGAAAACTATTTTTTGAGCCAATGGAATAGGTGGGTGGCCACCGATATCCACTGGGATCAACTCAACATAGGAGGAATGGAATACTTGGGTTCTCGGGGAATCAGATGGTCAAAATGTAGATCGTGGATATTTTGGATGCAAACTATATATCACCATAAGCTTGACCCCACCAACCTGGGAACCAGCGACTGCAGAAACGGATAAGTATGGGATAATTGGAGTTCGGCTGGAATAAATATGTGAGAGTGTGGATTGGAGACGAGGATTTGTGAGTCCTACAACCTGGGAACCCGTCTTTTTGGAAAAACAACTAAGTATAAAAACTAGAAATGGATAATAGAAGGGAAAAAAGGAAAAGGGGAATTTGGGTAAGTATGGAAGAGGGAAAAGAAATGGACTAAAGAAATTGGGAATATAGAAATTGGGAAAATAGAAAAGGAGAGGGAAATTTTGGAAGAAGTAATTGACCTCAACAATGGGCTCCAACTGTGGGATGATAACCCCCTATGGGTTGTCAATAATCTAGAATCTTTCATGACCCGGTGCTTCCGCCCATTGGGCTATGGAGTCATAGTAAGAATATACAAAATGAAAAAATAAAATTGTGTACAATCAGAATGAAAAAGTCATAGGATAAGAAACCTTTCAATTTTTTCCCGTTGACAAGAAGCATTAATATTTTACCCTTCATGTCTTGGAGCATATAGGAGTTAAAACCCAATATCTTTTAGACGATGTGTGGACTGATCTAGAGTGCTTCGAAACTTGTATGCATGGACAGTTTCTCCTTGGCCTTGTTCCAAAGTAGCACTAGCTCTCCCTTCTAGAAATTATTTACAGTTGTCCTCTAATCCAAAAACATTTTGACGCTCTGTTGCCTCTGAGAGGTTCGATTCAGGGCTTTGCTTCGTTCTTCATCCAACTTCAACAAATAATTGATTCTCCTTTATATGGGTGAACTGTCTTCTATATCTTCGATATTAACCATAGAGATCAATGCATTGAGCTCGAGGATAATTGACATTTTCACTTCCTTCCCATAAACCAACAGATACAGAGACATCAGGTGCCATCCTTGGAGTCGTTCTTCTTTCCCATAATTCATGTGTCAGCTTCATATCCCAATTCCTTTGGTTGTTGTCAATGGTTTTCTTCAGTATCTGAACAAGTGTTTTGTTTGTAGATTCAGCAAGGTCATTACCTTGTGGATAATAATTTTATGATTGACCCATGATGATTACATAATTTCCACAAAACTTCGTAAACTTTGACTCGATCAAAATAGAACCATTGTATGTGATAAATTTATCTGGGACACCATATCTCGACAAAATATTGTATTTGAGGAATATAATTGTCTTTGGAAGCAACCTTGTTTAATTCCACTGCTTCCGGCCATTTCTTGAAGTAATTTGTCACCATGATAATGTACATATTCCCTTTGCTAGACTTCAGATTAATTGGACCGACAACATTGAGTCCCCATTGGGAGAATAGTTTCTCCACGGTTGCAGGTTGTAAGGACATTGTGAATCTCTTCATATTTCCTGAAAACTGTTGGGAGGAATCTTTATCATGGAATATGAGTCTCTGGACATTGATTCCTAGTAGAATCCAACCCTTATTATATTGTGGGAGGTGGCAGTAGGGGAAAAGTGTCCACTGCATATTCCTTCATGGAATTCTCTTATCATTTCATGGGCTTGATCTTCATCAACGCATCTCAGTAGTATATCGTCATAATTTCTCCTGAAAAGTATGTCAGCAATCAACACATATTGCTTCTCCTTCATATTTAATGTGCTTCACTCCTTTGAGTTCATGGTGATAGGAAACTTCTCGGACCTTAAGTAGAATATAATATCTTCATACCGTTTTGAGTCAACTAATGGTTCTCCGAATGAGAATGAAATCATCCCATCGATCGAATCTCCATTCATGATGAGCTTGCATGAACCTTGTCCTTTGATTTTTTTTAAAGGTTTAATCTCGATATCATATTCTTGTATCTCTCAATTGTTGATTTAGAAGCATCTTCACTAGTGACGAGGGAACATAAGCAATAACATGGGAGTTTTATATATACGTATGAAAGTGCACTACTTCTTTTACAAGAACCAAGGCTTTCTTCTCCAGTTCTGAATACCTCAACTCATAGTCATGTAGGGTTTTTCTCATAAAACTTATTGAAATTTCTTCTCCTTTGTTATTTTTCTGAGTGAGGATGGATGCAACAACTGTCTCTGTAGAAAATGAATAAATAATGAAATATCTTTGAAATTCCAAACTAATGAGGAAAGGAGTAGTGGTGATTTCTCCCTTGATATTATTGAACGCCTCTTGAGTATTTGTTGTCCATTCAAACCTTTGCTCCTTTACAACAACAAATTGATCAGCTTCACGATGTTTGCATAGTCAGAAACAAATCTTCGCACAAAATTGATTTTGTCGAAGAATGATTGGACTCCCTTTTTGCATGTCAGGGGGTTGAGATAGTTTATTTATTTAACTCTTTCTGGATCTATGTAAATACCTTCCTTGCATACAATATGGCCCAACAGTTTTCCTTGAGTCACAACGAACAAGCATTTCTTTGGATTTAGAGAGACACCATATAATCTACATCTTTCAAAAACCTTTATTAAATGATGGATGTTCTCATCCCTTTTCTTTGAATGCACTGTCAAGTCATATTGATAGTCTACCATTAAATTTCCTATCAACCCATTGAATGCATGATCCATGGCCCTCTAGAATGTGGCTCCAACATTCTTCAAACCAAAGGGAATTCTATCATGTGCATATGTCTCCCACGGTGTGATAAATGTTGTCTTTACCCTATCTTCCTCAGCCACCAAGACCTGGTTATATCTAGAAAAATCATCCAACATGGACATGCAGGTTGATCCAATAACTTGTTGGAGATTAAATTCCATATTAGGTAAAGGAAAGTTATCCTTTATGTTGGCTTTGTTAAGGTCTCTGAAGTCAACACACATCTGAATTCCCCCATTCTTTTTTCTTACAATCACTGGATTTGAAATCCAATCTAAATGTCTAATGGGATAAATTATACCTGCCTTCTTCAATTTATCCAATTCAATCTTTACCAGGGGTTTCAACTTGGGATTCATCATCCTTATTTTTTCCTTCAGTGGCTTTGCTTCTTCCCTCAAAGGAATGATACGTTGCAATATAGTTTTATCATAATATTTCAAATCATCATAGGTTCAAGTGAACACATCAATATATTCTTTGAATAAGGCAACATATTGATAAACTTCCTCAGTGATGCAATCAACTCCCAAGTTGACATATTTCGGGGAACTGTCAGTTCCAATATTGACTTTTCTCGTTTCTTGCACTTTTCGAACTAAAACTTCTTTAAGGAGATTCTTATAATGATCTTATTTTGTAAATAGAGATTCATCTTGTATACAATATTTGGGGACATAAGACGAGAGATCATCTTCATCATCATCATCGTTTAACAAAAACAATTCCAGTTGTTCATCGTTCTCAAATACTTGCGAGTATTCAATGTTATCGGGCACAGACAGTCGAAAATCTCTTTCTACTTGGAAAGACGTTTTTCTTTGGACATCATATGGGTTTGACAATGAGGCCACCAATGCTAGTGAATCAACCTTGTGATTCTTGCCCCTTGGAATGAAATAAATGTTGAAGGAACTAAAAGATTCCATCAACTTGTTAACTCTTTTGAAATACAGCTTAAGTCTTTCCTTTTTTTATTTTATACTTTTGGGAAACCTAATTGATGACCAACTCTGAGTCGCTAGTTACAATTAGATGTTCTATTTTGATTTCCTATGCAAGGATCATCCCCTAAATCAAAGCTTCATACTCTGCCTCATTATTAGTGCATGAAAATTCTAGTCTCACAGCTTGTGGATGCATAATATTACTTGGACTCAAAAGAACAATTCCAACTCCATTCCTAGACTTTGAACAGGCTCCATCGAATGACATTCTTCAGTATCCTTTGAGAAAACACTCTTGATTCTCTTCTTCTTGAACTTGCTCTAGGATTTCATTATGCTCTATGTCTAGGATAGCATAGTTTCCAATCATGACATCTATATAATCCTCCATCAATTTAGTGTCCTTCTTCTTGAAAGAGAAGGGTTTTCCAGGTTCATGGGGTACTTTAATCATTACTCTTTCCTTGCTTGGTAGCATCATACAACTTCCATCATTCATTGTATATCCATCAATCAAAGATGTCCAATATCTTCCCAGCATAACTCCATATGCTGGAGGAAGGTCTACCACAATAATATGGAAAATTGTAATGATATGGGGGGTTGTTGTAATCCAAGCATAAAATTCCTTGATTTGTCCATAAGATGGAACTTTTCTAGAATCAATTGCATATATTATTTCATTGATTTCATAATACTTAGTGAAACTCATGCCCAATGCCTCCATGAACGCAAGTGGAATTATATTATTTGTCTCACCAGTGTCAACTAAATAGTTACGTATTGAGACATCATGATTTTCAATTGAAATGTAGAAAGGTGGAATTTTACCTCTCATCTTGGCAGTTGATGGGCTCTAGATTTGTTTTGGATTGGTAACAACAACTTAAACTCTTTCAGATAGATCATCCAACAACTTCAAAATGTTATGTCTTTGCTGGGGAATCTTCACCACATTCGTAAAGGGAAAAGTTATCCTTAATTTAATTAAGTCCTCCATAACATTATATTTCATTTGAGTGGAGTTTGACACCAGGTGTTACCTTTTAGTTCCATTTCTATCCATCACTTTCACATTTGACACTTTTTCACTTGTTTTTTTCTTTTTCCTCTTCTTTTTCTTTTTCCTTGTTAGTGTCACATTTATTTTTTGGTCTATTTACAAATCCACTTGTGTGGGCAACGTTTTCTTGCAATTTGGGATCATTATCTCCCTCTCCAAATATATACATGGATGTCTCGCATCCATCCATCTGCACAGTTTCAGATCTTTCATCAGGTGAGTAATAATTTTCTTGCTCAATTAATTGCTCGTCATAGTCATCATCCAGAACAACCGCATTTGGAGTAGGATATCTGGGAACCCTTGGTATTTGTGGGTTATCAGTGTTTTCAAACCTCACTCTAACTTTTTGGGGGGTTCCTCCTTTGCTCTGGGATTGGAATTATTAGATTTGGCATGTAATTATCTTTCCTTCTTAGTATGGCTATCTCTTTTTTCATTTGTTTGATGGTTCTATTCATCTGTGCAATTTCAATTCTTTGCTTAGTTTCCTTTGTCGCCACAGGGTCAACATTTATGTCAGGTATGGTTCCCTTGAAAAATCCTCCTCCCACCGTTTGGTTCTAAGTCTGTCGAGGCTTCAATTATTCATTCTTTCTTGAACTAGAAGCTCCTTGGTTATCAATACTTAATCATCCCAGCTTCCTTTGTACTCTTCCTAGTATAATATCAGGGTTGACACTCGTTTCAATCATAATTTCTTCCATCTCAGTGTCTTCAATCATTACCTCCTCCAAAGTATCCATTTGGGATGTTTTGATGGCATATTTTACATTTGGGGGCATTGCATTCTTATAACAACCGAGAATGACTGGGTCATTTGGCCTTTTATCTTCTAGAATTATACTCAAGGTTTTATTGAACCTAAGATTAAAATCCTGTATCCTTTCATTCTTCCTCAAACCAATCTGGGTGAAATCAGTGAGAAGCATATGGTAAGCAATTGGAGGGGAAAACATGGTTAGGAACATAGCTCCGAGGTCATTAAATGAGTGAATTTATCTACTGGGAAATGTTGTATACCACTCATAGTTTCTTCATGATAAGTTTCACAAAAACAACCTTACCATCACATCGTCATACTCAACACGGTGAAAATCGCAAACAACAAGAAATAAGTGCAAATACCTCTTTGCATCGATTGCTTAATCTCCATAAATTCCTTTAAGTTTCCTTTGGGGAGAATAGGGAGATGATATTTCTCACTTATAAGATTTAGAGGGGAATATCTTACCCTCCTTCGATATTCAAATCCTAGGTTTCCTTGATTCCTTGCAGCATCTCTTCCACATCCTTGTCTCTATTCATGATGCTTGTCTCGGGGATGTTCGTCTCTTGCTTCCATGTCTAGAGAGATTCCAGGAATAGGATTTTCACTTCTAATACTAAAGATTTGCTTGCTTTTACTTATCGTAGTGGGTCCCTTGTATTCATCCAGCTTCAATTTTGACCTTCTTCTTTTGTTTCTCTAGCTAGCCTTTGATTTCTTCGGTCTTGTCATTCCTCTCTCCTCTGCCTCCAGAGGATTTCTCTTTCTTGTTCTTGGACCAAGGTTTACCACGACCTTTCTAAATCTTCACGGGTCTCAGTCGTTGATATTACCAAGTTGTATAACTGATGTAAAATGATTTGTTGGTTGTTCAATCAAATTTCTAGGTGGGGCTGATCAGCCTGAGGCAAAGTCATATATTATTTAACAAACACTAGACCAGGTTCCAAATTTCAGTTCACTCCCCAATATGGTCGTCAAAAATGTTGACACTTGAATCCATTATGACCGAAACGGAAACCTCACGAGCATATAAATCCCTCTACATTTTTATAGAGGTGGTACTCCTCTTTAGATTTTTCTTGAGATTTCCAAATGTTCAAAATGTGGGGCTTGACAAAAGTTTGTCATAGTAATTCAAAGAAATATAACGAGTAAATAAAAGTATTTTTTTTTTGTTTTGTTTTTAAAGAAAGTTCCTGAGAAAGGACCAGGAATAACACACTTCATACATTTAAAGAAAATACACAAAATTTCCTCACATCCATCATAGTTTAAGATAAATATTTCTGATCACATAAAAATAAAAGAAGATGATCTACATTCACAACATAAATTTAACTGAGTGGATTGATGGGAATATCAAATAAATATAATGATAGATCAACCTCAAATACTTTCTATTCTGGAAACAAGGTTACAAAGCACGGTCGAGATTGTTCCGAAAAGAGCTCTCTTGATATTTCAAAAAATATATAGTTTGTTACATATTCTTGAAATTGTAAATGTGCTTGTCTTAAAGACTGGGATTGGGGCTCCTATGGACCATTAAGCAAATAAATACAAGAAATAATTTTTTATAAAGGAGATGGTGGGTGGTGGAAGGATTAGCAAGACCTGGTAAGAAGAAAAAAGGAGTTACCAGTCTTCAGTTAAACCTTTCTAGTGAAAGAGGTGGAATAACTCGATGAAGGACTTGATAAAGAAAAGAAGTATGTGATCAGTGTAAACTTACTATGATGGTCACTCCTCTATTCATTTTCTCATTGACGTCCTTTTATTTTTTTCATCAATGGTTACAGGAACTGTCTCAACTGCTTATTTCCCTTCATTTGTCAGTTTATCGATAGCCTTCTTGAGCCATTCCTCAATGTAACCTTTCATAGGTTCAACATTGATTTCATGCCAGATTTTAATATTGAACAGCTCACCCTCCAAGTCTCAGAGATCAATAGAAATTCCATGTAGTACTTCTTCAATATCTTGATTTTTTACAAATTAATCCACTAGCCAGTTATCTATGAAGTTCTCATCATATACAATTATGCCATAGAAATTTTCAATTGGCAATCATTTAAAAATATCAACTTGCTCATTGAATTGTTGTTTTGTTAGGAAAAACGGGTTGAGGATAAACTTGGGATATTGGACTTCATTAGTGCTTCCAAATTTCATTTCACTCCCCAATATGGTCGCCAAAAATGTTGATGCTTGAATCCATTATGACCGAAATGGAAACCTCACGAGGATATAAATCCCCCTACAGTTTTATAGAGGTGGTACTCCTCTTTATATTTTTCTTGAGATTTCCAAATGTTCAAAATGTGGGGCTTGACAAAAGTTCGTCGTAGTAATTCAAAGAAATATAACGAGTAAATAAAAGTATTTTTTTTTTTGTTTTCTTTTTAGAGAAAGTTCCTGAGAAAGGACTAGGAATAACACACTTCACACATTTAAATAAAATACACAAAATTTCCTGACATCCATCATAGTTTAAGATAAATATTTCTGATCACATAAAAATAAAAGAAGATGATCTACATTCAAAACATAAATTTAACTGAGTGGATTCATGGGAAGCTCAAATAACGATAATGATAGATCAACCTCAAATACTTTCTATTTTGAAAACAAGGTTACAAAGCACAGTCGAGATTATTCTGAAAAGAGCTCTCTTGATATTCCAAAAAATATATAGTTCGTTACTGTTACACCTCAAAATTACTCACTTCAATAGTGTCGCAAGTGTCGTCATTACGAGTGTTGTAAGTGTCGCATCTTTTCCACAAGTGTCGCATATTGACTATAAGTGTTGCAAGTGTCACAAACATCATACTTCCATATTTCCTATGTCGTTCCCCTAACAACATCACAAAGACACTTAAGACACATCAAAGGCTAGTTTGGAAGAAGAGAAATCAGTTGACAGGAAGTACAAACCTTTTGTCATTGAAAGAACCACTAAAAAATGAATTTTGGAGAGGAGCGATCCCCTGACCACTGTCAGGGAGTGCTGGTGCTCCCTGAGCCTCTTTGGGGGAGTGTTTGAGTGCCCTGTGCACCCTTTTGGGGGAGCGCTACCCCTTTTCAGAGCGTATTTTGGGTTTGTTGAGGCAAATCACGGAAGAATCCCTCAATTCCTGAAGGTGGTTGGATTCAAATAGATGGTCAAGGCATGATCTTAGGGAAGATCCTCAACTGAAGGAGAGGAATCCTCAACTTATCCCAAAGATCTCTCAAGTGGTTGGACCTCTCCAAAGTTATATAAGGAGGCCTTCTCATGGTGAAAGGTACAATGACAATTGAGAATTACATCAAACTTATGATCTCATGAGTGAGATGTCATCAAAGCAATCAGTGGATATTAATTGAGCAAAGGGGTTTGATAAGGAGAACTAGAAGAAGTTGTTGCACCTTCATTCAAAGGATTGTAAGTACTTTTACTTGTTCTCATTAATAATCAATGCTTGGCCTGTTTCTTTCAAACTTATGCTTGTTCCATATGAGTTTGTCTACAGTAGATGGATCTATGATTGAGCTAATCTCAGTAGAGTAGGAAGTCCATTGTATCTTTGTTTGTCCTACATGATCTATCAGGGAGCTTAGGATCGAAGCTCAGCAGGACTTTGCAAGGATAAACGTCGATAATAAGGTACATATATTTCTCCTTCTCTTTCATTCATTAGCTTGATTAGATCTAAAAGGATGTCAGTGTCCATGTTAAGCACTTTTCTGTCTTGGCCTTAGGAGTGCAGAGACCAAGAGGGAATCCACTTGTCCGCAGGGGGATTCACCTACAACAGTTACATATTCTTGAAACTTTAAATGTGCTTGTCTTAAAGACTGGGATTGGGGCTCTTATGGACCATTAAGAAAATAAATACAAGAAATAATATTTTAGAAAGGAGATGGTGGGTGGTGGAAGAATTAGCAAGACCTGATAAGAAGAAAAAAGGAGTTACCAGTCCTCAGTTAAACCTTTCTAGTGAAAGAGGTGGAATAAATCGATGAAGGACTTGATAAAGAAAATAAGGATGTGATCAGTGTAAACTTACTATGATGGTCACTCCTCTATTCATTTTCTCATTGATGTCCTTTTATTTTTTTCACCAATGGTTACAAGAACCATCTCAACTACATCTTTCCCTTCATTTGTCAGTTTATCGATAGCCTTCTTGAGCCATTCCTCAATGTAACCTTTCATAGGTTTAACGTTGATTTCATGCCGGATTTTAATATTGAACAACTCACCCTCCAAGTCTCAGATATCAATGAAAATTCCATGTAGTAATTCTTCAATATCTTGATTTTTTACGAATTAATCCACTAGCTAGTTATCTATGGAGTTCTCATCATATACAATTATGCCATAGAAATTTTCAATTGACAATCCCTTAAAAATATCAACCTGCTCATTGAAATGTTGTTTTGTTTGGAACAATGGGTTGAGGATAAAATTGGGATCTTGGACTTCGTTCGTGCTTTCGTCTAGGTCCACCTCCATGATCCTTTTGAATAAATCTTCTCTCCTTGTTATGGCTTGGCTGCAAGCCTGAATGATGTTGTTCAAGTTCTTTATTTTCTCTTTCCAGTAGGCATTCAGTTGCTTGATCCGACTTGAAGAGGGAAGGTCCTCCTCTCTTATATTTAGCTCTGACATGTTGGTAACTTTAATACCAAAGAGTACCACAACATCAAGGTAGAAATCTTCTTCATTTTTTAGTTTGGCCTGTAGATATTCAAGGAAGGCATGCGCCCTCAAGCCAAAATAAATTACGCTCTTTGAAATTTCCAAATCTTTTGTAATATGTTCCATTATTTTCTTGATATTATTCTCCACATAGCTCTTGGCTAATGTGAGTAAGCTTGAGGATCCATTTATTTTGGTCGCAGACATGGTGTGTCTGAAAATTTCCAAAGGGATGGAAAGCAGTGGAAGAGGCATAAAAGTCTCTTATATTTCCTTAATCCTTTCCTTTAACTTTGTATTTTCTTCTTCGATATTGCCAATGGAATCGTCCAATGCATCAACAATGGATCTATGGATTTTGGAAACCTGGGAAGGCTGCATATTTCTTAGGTTAACCTCTGAACAAGATTTCCCCTTTTTGTTCCTCACACCACTCTTCTAAATAATCAATTTTTTAGATTCGTTGTCAAAGACAACATTCTGAAATACAAATGATTCTTCTTCAACAAATATCTCATTCTCAACAATTTCCAATGGCTGGTTCTTATGGTTCGCGCCTCCTGTCTTGTCAATGTTAGGAAACATCTTCTAAATGTCATCTTCGAGCTCCATATCCTCGAGGGAGAAGCTATTGATGTCACTATTTTTGAGATTTTTTTCTTCCTCTTGTACAATGTTCTTCCTCTTCTTCCTCAGAGGAATTTTATGGGAGCTTTCAATTTTTCCTGGAGGGGGGTTTTTATCTCCTCCTCCACCTGAACTACTGTTGATTACTTTTTTAGATGGTTGGGCCATTGGGGCACTGCTCCGAGGTGTTGAATTCTTGGGAGTAACAGTTGGGGACTGGGAACTCTTCTTGCTGGGACATTTTCCTCTCTTCTTGTAAAATTCATTGGTATTGAGTATCGTCTCTAAGTTACCAGCAATGTGGGTAGGATTTTGTAGGTTATTGTCTTCTTCTTCTCCTAGAACAGTATGGATAAATGAACTGCTAAAACCCATTGTCGACATATGTTCAACAAGTATTCCACTAGGGTCAAACCCTCTAATATTTTCAGCGTACTTGAGATTCAATTTGTGGAAGTGGTTTGTGAATTCATTGATTTTGTTCATATTTCTGAATACAAAATCCCCAACTTTCCAATGAAAAGGTATGATTTTTTTTTTCATTTTTCATGAAAGAAGTGTAGCCAAAGGTTATATTTCTTTGTGAATTCTGTAACAAAAAAAAAATCGGATATATTGTTGTTGGGAAATAATACCCTACGGACTAGCAAGTTAGGGTTGAACTTGCATGCA
Source organism: Picea sitchensis (assembly GCA_010110895.2). NCBI lineage: Eukaryota > Viridiplantae > Streptophyta > Pinopsida > Pinales > Pinaceae > Picea > Picea sitchensis. The sequence continues at coordinate 52,946 of SNQJ01S0034703.1, forward strand.
GATCACGACCTTAAAGAAATCACTTTTAACCTATCACCCCAAAAAACTCAAACCCCTTTTCACACACAAACATGGAAAAAAACTACTAACCTTTTTACTGACGTTTGGTGCAGATCCTCCGTTGCACTTTGTCCGCTTAATTGTGTTGCTCCTTCTAAAGACAATCCTGCAATCAAGACAAAACACTACGCATGCATGCTAGATTTCTACCTGGGGGTTAGAGATTAAGCATAAATCAAATAAAATATATATCACTCGTGCATTGGGACAGGAAAAGTGTTCTTTTATTAATCTCAAGATGAATCAACTTACAATAATGATAGAGATCGGCCATCGTTCATCGATCTTGATCCTGGGCTCCTCCTCTTCTTTGTCCTCCAACTGCTTTGCTTGAATTCTCCTTAAGCTTGAGGAAAGGCTAAAGGGTTGGGACAAATGGATTCGGCAATTGGGCAGAGTTTCTTTGCTATCTTTTTCCTCCTCCAAATAGTACCCCTACCCCTTCTTTTATAGGCTAGAAGGAGCTAGGGTTTTGGACGAACTCTCGGCCATGCATGGCCGAGAGTTTCAGTTAACTAACCCATAGCTTTTTGTCCCGTCGGAAACTTTCCTGTTTTTGTGCTTTGTTAGGTAAACGCGGGCTGTAGTGGGCCAACCAGCGTTCCAACGCGTGCAGTAGTAGGCTTGCCATCATTTCAACGCGTGCAGTAGTAGTTTAGGGCACGTTTTACTTGATTTAAGAGGATTTTCAAGAGTTTATTCAGCATGGCTTTGGCAAGGAAGGGATATGAGTTGGCCTGATTCCAGGTAAGCATGTGTGGTGCAATTTAGGGTTATAACAAATGCCCCCTAATGTGTGAGGTCAGAAGAGCATCTGATGGCTGAAATACATTACCAATATTTACCAATCTATATTGATATGTTGAATGAGTGAGCCCAGGAATCAGGAATCAGGAGGTGTCGTCTGCAAAAAATATCAAATGTCTCACCGAGGCGGGCATACCCATGCTTGGGATAAACTAGAATCATGGCTACCAATCAAAT
>SNQJ01S0034704.1:0-16328 GCA_010110895.2 Picea sitchensis
ATATAAATCACAACTAATGGCCTAAAGCCGACATAAATAAAATAACATTACTAATCTAATATGCCCCAATTAAGTGGTAATGAGCCAATATTAGGGCTTAACAGGGAGTGAAAATTGATCCAGATCGGGTGGAAGCAATTCAGAATTTGTCCATACCAAGGTCAAAGAAGGATATCCAATCCCTACTCGGTAAGATAAATTTTGTCAGAAGGTTTATTCCTAATTTCGCTGAGTTAGTGAAAGATATAACCTCTATGCTAAAAAAGGGATCTGAGATAAAATGGAAAGACAATGCAAGAAGTTCATTTCAGGATATCAAACAGGCTATCATGGAATCTCCAACTCTAATCAGTCTGGATTACACCAAGAATTTCTATATTTTCTCTTTTGCTTCCTAGGACACAATGGTAGCAATCTTGTTACAAAAAGATGATGAAGGTCTTGATCACCCTGTGGCTTTCTTTAGAAAATCACGTAGGGATGATGAACTAAGGCATGATTCTATAGAAAAACAAGCTTATGTTCTCATTAAGTCATTAAAATCTTTCAGAATTGATATCCACCATGCAAAGGTTGTGGCCTATGTTCCTTCAGCCTCTGTGAAGGATGTCTTGACCCAACCTGATATTGATGAAAAGAGAGCTAAATGGATCACAAAGATGATTGAGTTTGACATAGAAGTGAAGCCCACTAAGCTAGTAAAAGGCCAAGGCCTTGCCAAGCAAATGACAGAAGAGAACTATGATCTTTTGGACACAAATTTCATTGGGGAAAGTTCAACAAGTTTGTAGACAGGGGTAGCAACAGAAGAGCAACATGACAGCTAGCCGGTGGCCGAGAATTTGTCTTCATGTGAGTGGTATTCATGTATTGTTCATTTTTTACAGAAGTTGAAGGTTTCTCTTGAACTTAGCATGACTCAAGCCCGAGCCCTTAAGCTCAAAGAAAAGAAATTTTGCATTAATGATAATCTTTTGTATTGGAAAGATCCTACTGGTTTACTACTAAGGTGTTTAGACAAAGATGAGTCAGCTGAAGTCATGCATCAGTTTCATTCGAGTATTTGTGGAGGCCATAATTGCTGGAATACCACAGCTCATAAAATCCCAAGGGATGGGTATTACTAGCCTTTTCTTTTTTCAGATGTGTGTGCCTTTGTGAAATCTTGTGATAAGTGCCAAAGATTCACAGGAAAACAACAACTAAAATCTGTACCCCTGAGACCTATTGTAGTGAATGGTCCTTTTCAGTAGTGGGGCTTAGATTTCATAGGTGAGATTAATCCTTCATCTAGTGGTCAGCATAAGTAGATCCTAGTAGCCACTGACTATTTTACCAAGTGGATAGAGGCAGTCCCCACTAGAAATGCCACTCATCAGGTCGTCATGAAGTTTCTCTATGAAAACATTCTGATAAGATTTGGTTGCCAAAAAAGGCTAGTGACAGATAATGCAACAGCCTTCAAAGTTGATGCATTGGTTGACATGTGTAAGTCAATGGGCATTCAATTGGTACACTCTACTTCCTACTACCCTCAAGGCAATGGTCTTGCCGAGTCGTCCAATAAGAGTCTAGTCAGAATCATCAAAAATCCGTTGGAGGAAAATCAAAGGAGATGGGATTCCAAACTAAAGTTTTCTCTTTGGGAAGACAGAGTGAATAACAAGAAATCCATAGGAACTTCTCCCTTAAAACTGGTTTATGGAACTGATGCCATTTTCCCCATTCAGCTAGTTCTACCAGTGGCTAAATTCTTTTAGGAGGAACAAACTGAATCAAATGATATGGTAAGAAGAATACTTGACTTGGTAGAATTGCAGCAGGTCAAAGAACAACTGGTGGATAAATCAGAAGCTCATCAAAAGAGGATCAAGGATACTTTTGAAAGAAAAGAAAAGGTGGACAACTTTCAGGTTGGTGACTAGGTTCTGAAATGGGATGCTCTCAGACAAGATAAAGGCAAGCACAACAAGTTTGATTCTTTGTGGATCGGTACTTTCATGATAACTTAAGTACAACATAACACCTTCATTATGCAAAGTCTGGAAGGTGAAGAAATGTTTGGTGGCCCAGTCAATGGGCGTTTTCTGAAACTCTATTTCATCTAAGGCTTCAAAGCCTTGTCATTGTAAATTTTATTTTCAGTTTTTTGTTTTTGCAAAATAACTCCATGCCCAATGGAAACACTAGTAGATAGGTTTGAATTTTTGTTTTACAGGAAAGGCATTGGTTATGTGGTTCTTGAAACCTCATAGGGAGGCTTTCACCCCCAATAGGAGCCAGTGTTATCTCCTCAAATAAATCAATTGAGTTATGTCATTTTAGGTGATAGGATGTCTTTTAAAAAAATACATTTTTAATTTTTTAAAGCTCATTTTTTAAGAGCTCTATGCATGTAATAAAGTTAGAATAACCTTTCGTTTAGTTTTTATTTCATCTAATTCAAATCTCAGGTTTCAGTGGCTTAGGCGAACATTTCGGTTGTTCATTAACCACCAAAAGCCTTAGCTTTTGGTAGCTTAAACAAAGAAACTCGGGGCTATTTTAGCCACTGAAATCGCAGGAGAGAGGGAGGAGTCAACACGTCCTTTCAAATGTTTAAATCATTGGGTTTGAATTTCTATAATTACAATTAGCCACTGAAAAGATAGGAGAATGAACCGTTCATGACCGGGAGCTGATCTCTGCATGATATAGCGAATCTTTTCGGATCATTGTTTCATCAAACTACATGGTTACGTACCACTTAGTCATCAACCATGATTGTTTCAAATCACAAGATTCTCTTTCGCATCCCTTGTAATCAATGCCAAGATATGATGCTCGCCTCATTTTTCTCGTCCCTGTCACAGCCGAGCCGAATCTCCCTAAGTTTACGTTGTGTAAATTTCCACCAAAATCCGATTTTTTAATCGCAGGTGTACAGGAGCATAGCGATAGATGAAGAAAGGAGGATCAACTCTGAGGAAATAACTCGACAACATTAGTTACTTGGAATCGCACCCGGAGGTATGCCAATTGTTGAGGGGCAGAGGTTGTTATTATTTTTGTAAAAAATTACAGAGTTCTCACCAGTAGGTAGCAGAATCCTTTTCCCTCAATTTCGATGGAAGGAAAGCAGTCATCGGTCAAGATGAATTCGATGTGGACGAAGCCCTCATAGGCAAGGTAACAAAGATTCCTAGGACTGGAGAAAAATGGTTTAAAACCATTGTCACAAAAAATGTTGAATTCAAGTCTTACTTGAAACCAAAACGCAAGGATTTGATATCGAAGAAAGACATTCCTGTGTCTTTCCTTGAAGATAAATGGAAACAATTACTGAAATCCATTATGGTTTATATAACTTGCAAAGACAGATATAACAGGGTGATGATTTACCATTTCAAACTCATGAATCATTTTACTAGTAGAAACCCACTCAATCTGCCCTATTTTCTCCACAAAAGCTTATCTAAGATGGCTCATCAGGTCAATGCCAAGCCCAATAAAGTTGCAGGTAGACTATCCCACCATGGTCTAATTAAACTTTTGGTTTGTGAGATGTTGCAGAGAAGAGGCAAAGAGTGGAATTACTTCTTATTTTGGAATGATTTTCAGACTGATGCACAACCAGAGGGTAAAAAGAGTCCTCATTCCAAGAAGTCTTCTACTCCTAGAAGTGGAAAGAAGAGGAGGAGAGCTATCTCTCCAGTTCTAGTTAATCAACCCTCTCCTTCCTCTAAGCTTAATAAAACTAAGAAGAAATTGAACTTCAGCAGTGAAACAAATAAGTCCAAAGAACCCCCAGTGAACAAAAGCATTCTTAATCTTCCTTACACAGAATCAGAGGATGAAGAGAACCAGATTGAAACAGGGCACGAGGATTCAGTTACCACAGGGAATGAAAATTCTATTTTTGTAGATATATTCACAACAAGTTATGAAGGCCTTCCATCACCTACACCTCAAGAAGAACAAGAACCACAAATTGCAGATGCCTCATCTAGAAAAAGAGTGAAACATAGTAAATCAAAGGAAATCAATAATCTTAAGAAGAAGTTAGCTGAACAAGAAGTGCTAGAAAGGGTAATTAAAACCATATATGAAGCTCTGTCAAAAAAATTTGCAGAAAGCAACTCATCCTTGGAAAGATTATCTCATGAAAGCATAAAGGAAAAGAAAAATAAGGACAAGATTGTAAAAGATTACAACAGCTTCTGGAGAGTAGCTCAAGGCTTGAAGAAAAAGGTCAGGGCTTTGAGGAAGCAAGCTATGTCTTCAAAACACCAGGCTCAAACACATGCTACTCTTGAAACCCTAGAATAGGTGGCAGTTCAGTGCAATGAACCAGAGGCAACCAGTAATCCTACAGTCTTTGAACAATATGCAGAAGCCTTAAAAGATCATCCCTATGGCATTTTTGAGCTAAGACAAAAGGTGTTTTTGAAATTTTGATAATTTCACTAAAACAGACCTTTCGGTGGCTTTGTCGAACATTTCGATTGTTCATTAGCCACCGAAAATAGAGCTTTAGGTAGCTAATTGGTCCGAATTCTGTCTACTCTAGCTACCGAAAGCACTGATAAGGAATAAAGTTAATATTTTTGCACAGATCCAAGTTTTCCTTGTCCAAAAGTCTCAGGAATGGTTCCAATCGATGGACGATAATTAATGACATCCTTATCAAGAGTTTATTTATTTATTTTGGAGATGCTCTACAAGACAGAAAGGTCAAAATTGATTAGCTATTTTCAGGGATATAAAGTTGTTTGACTGTCAGCAGGTGTCATTTTCGACTCTTCTCATATCATATACAATCCAGCAGCCTTAGAAGGCTTACTACACCTTCCAAAGAATCCAAAGGACATAAATATCATTCAAGGATATGAATTGACCTAGTTTATAGGATCTTTGCCTATTTTCTTGGGCCAGTTATTGATTCTCTATTTTAGGCAAAATTCAATCCAGTATTCTAGGATTTTGAAACTGTTGGTAAAGGATATAAAGCCGAGAACATTTGATGAACAAAGGGTTCGATTTTGAGTTCTGTAATCCACTGTGATTGTGATAAAGACACTTTCTTTAATATATTAAGCCTGGAAACTTCTTTCATTGTTATTATCAGACTCTCTTTATCTTTTTCTATGCCTATGAGTTGAAATCATTTCTTTGTCTATGTTTAAAGGTCCCATGGTAACTGCCATCTTACCTTTGATTGTTAAGAAAGAATAATAAGCATCCTTTGCTAGTTTGTTGACCCATAATATATATTGTTATGTATGTTTTGGTTAATTAATTGGTTTTCTTATCCATTTGATCTACAAACCTATCTGATAATAGCTCTTGAAGGCCTTGTACTGCATAAATATAGCTAGACTGTCTTGAAGATACAATCCAGTGATTTAGATATTCATCTTGATCCAAACCCACACCCATTATTAAGAAAATAATTACAAAAAGGTTAAGTTACCAGGCATCTCTGAGATACAGCCTAGGAGAGTTTCCTCGAGTGATAACAAGTTGTCTTCTTTTGTAACACCAAGAAAAATTCGTTGTTTTCTTGTAGTCTTAGGGTGTTTGGAAGCCAATTTTTCTCTTTAAACATGGGGAACCAACAAATTCCTTGAGAAAAGAGAAACCAATCAAAAAGGTAGAAGAAGAAAGAGAAAAGACAAAGCTACATATGTCAAAGTGTAGGCTTTTAGAAGAGGCCAATCCAATATATAGAGAAATATATGTCGATGTTGTTTCTCCTCCATCATGACAAGAAAAATGTAGGAGTTTAGTAGAGACCAATCCATCCAATCTCTCATCAAGACAACTTGTTGTGGATGACTAGATCATGGAGGATTTTCTTGGAGCTGATTATACAATGGATGAAATTAGAGAGGCAACTGGTGTAAAACATTGTGGTGAAGAAGTTATTGTGGTTCAACCTATTTTGGATAGTCAAACATTACAGAAACTAGTCAATTCCATGTCCACTCTCCTCCCATATTTGACCTGCCAGTGATTGAAGGGGAAAGAATTGCAACATTGTTAACTCCACAACAGGGAGGTCAAGAGTGTCAGAATAGGGGTTCATCATCCCTACCTAGATTGAGCACTGTGTGGCGAAGAACTCCTAAATGCATTCAAGTTAATGAAAGTGGTCTAGCATAGCTTGAAGGTAATTTACCTAACTGTACTATTCATTATCATTCTTATAAAATCATTAAAGAATATTTTGAACCAAAATCTGATGCTACTAAATGTCAATTATTTTTACCTATGTTAAAATCTAGAAGTTTGACTGCTGTTAGGAGATTTTTAGGCATTAAAATAGTCAAAAGTTTAGAAACAAGTCATCATATTGTTAGAAACCTTGTAGATGATTTTCAAAGAATTGCTAAGAAATATCATTGTAAATACCTCAATGCATCATGATGTGTCTTGTCACAATCAATTGTTAGCAAGATCACAAGAAAAAATCATTTTTTACAACAAGCCTCACACCTCGTGAAATGCAATGTAAAAACCCTTAGAAAGTATTTTCATAGACGAATATCCTTGACACAGATGGCCCAAAATATTTGTGGTCCTTCACTAGTAGGCTACCTCATTCTGACATGAATTTAATTGGAGAAGTTAAGGGACTAGTACAATATTTATGGAATGAGAACACTAGGCTTTCTTCCAACCAAAAGTATGTACTAAAATTGAGAAGGGGATATAGGGACAATGAACCCCATATTAAACACTTTCTTGACATTACACAAACATAATTGTATGAGAGATTTAGGACAATACACAATGAACTTAACTTGGGCCAAAGATCTTTCTAGAAATGCAAACCTTGGTATGTTCAAATAAACACAATTTGTAACACATGTTGTCATATATATCACATTGAGTATGGTTATTATTATGACAGACAGACACACACACACACACACACACACACACACACACATTTTATTTTTTGCATAACACCCTTTTGAAAGAATGCTCAATTATATTTCCATCATCATCTTCTAGAGAATTTATTCAAAACATCTTGTGTACAAGACTAGAGGGTTGTACATTTGATCAAAAATATTTCTTATATGTGACATGCCCCAGGTGTGGTGCAATGACATTATTGAGAAAGTGCATCCATGTAAGCGATGAGTATGAATTGGGGAGGAAGGAGGTTGCCTTGCAAATCTTTAAATATGTCCCATATGATATTGATGGAGGACAAGAAATAAAAAAGATACAATTGGTGAATTCCAAAGTATGAATATGTGAATTTATGAAGGAATTATTTTAAAATACATGACATTATGTTCAACATGTCCATGTGGCTCGATGGCATGACAATAATTTTAGAATAGGAAGAGATACACTTTTGTTGGTATCGTGTTATCCATGGTTGATTTTGCAAAGAACTACACCCTTCAACTACAAAATGAGATTCAAAGACAATATTATCACTCAGAGAAGGTCAACATAATGGTCCATATCACATATAGGTATGGGTCAGACAGTAATGGAGAAAATATAGTTATATTGAAGGAGTCTCACTTCTACATAAGTGATGATCAGTGCCATGACTTATCCTATGTACAACATTTCTTTTAGTTTTTTTAGAATCACATTAAGGAGAAGAGTATATAGATGGATCAACATTGGATTTGGTCAAATGGTTTCATACGCTAGTTAAAAAACTCTTGTGTGTTTCAATGGTTGTGTATGTTGCAAAAAACACTCAAGGTACCATACATTTGGAACTATTTTGAGTTTGAGCATGGGAAAGGGGAGCATGATGGAGCAAGTGCATGCATAAAAATAGCGTTATATAGGAAATAAATGAATTTCACAACTACTTCCATCATTCAAGATGCATAATCCATTTTTGAATGGTGTTATTTAGTAATGAGAGAGGGAACATGAACCCGTGAAAACCAATCTCACAGGAAAGGACATGTACATAGATAATTTTAGGAGGTGGTCGATGTATAACGATCATAGTGGTATGAATGAAAAACAATCAAGGGAGCTCATGGATTCCATTCAGTTACAACATCAAACAATGCAATAGTTGAAATATGGATGAGAAAACTCTCTTGCTTTTGTGGTCCATGTAGTAGTAATGAATGGGATGATTGTGAATCAACATAATGGATTGATAGACAAGATCATGTATCACTCCACATTGGTCAATGTATAACTATGGAATTATCTGTTTTGGAGGAGGACCAATCAAGTATTGCAGTTGATTATGATCATGTCTCATATTTTGTACTGCCAATTTTCGTTGAAACCTTCTATTAAATTTTGAATAACTAGCATCAATGTTTTATGCTTTGGTCATTTAGTGGACTCACATGTTGGCACTCCATTTTTTGCAAGGCCCATATATGCAGTTTTTTCCCTGATAGATAATGAATGGGGCATTGATTATTGGTTGGCATGTTGATTAGAGGGAAAGCATACCCTCATGCAATCAGTAAAAAACTCCGAAGGAATTGAATTTATGATTAGGTTGATGGTTATTAAAGGAGAAAATATGACACATGATGAAAGAACACGGAAGAAAGCTGGTTATGTATTTCAAGATTATAAACCAGGTCAAGTTGTATACCACTTTATGAACTTGGTTGTTGGTACAAACCTACAACTACAAACAATGCCAAGACATAACTCATCAAAGGTACGCTACTTCTTGCCTTACTCTGAGCACAAGCAGTTAATGGAGACTGGCAATAATATAAGTGATCCTGATGGTATACTTGAATGACCATAGGTATGTGAAAGGAATAATTGAACAAATATTTAAGATTTATGAATTATTGAAAGTTTGGCTTCATTTTATGGTTGTTATTGTATTTGTGTCTTGCTTCATTGAAATTACATAAATTTTCATGCCTTTCCATGCAATTCCATACCATGCCTCTTCTTTCCATGCATTTCCTTTCCATTCCATGCTATGCCTTACATTTCCATGTGATGACATGCCTTTCTTTGCCATGTGTTTTCTTCCCATGCCATGACTTGACTTGCCTTCACTTGCCATGCCATGCCATGCCATGCCATGCCTTTCTTTTCCATGCCATGCCATGCCATGCCATGCCTTTCTTTTCCATGCCATGCCATGCCATGCCTTGCCTTGCCTCATCATTCCTTTCCTTTCCTTTCCTTGCCTTTCCTTTCCATGCCATTCCTCACCTTTCCTTCACATTCCATGCCATTCCTTTCCTTACCTTACCATGTGTTGCCTTCACTTTCCTTACCTTTCCATGCCTTTCCTTGCCTTGAATTTCCTTTCCTCGCCTCGCATTAACTTGCATTAAATTTCCATGCCTTGCCTTCACTTGCCTTACCTTTCCTTTCCTTTCCTTGCCTTGCCTTACCTTTCCTTTCCTTGCATTCACTTGCCTTACCTTGCCATGTCTTTTCTTCACTTTCATTTCCTTTCCTTACTTTTCCTTCTCTTTCCTTTCCTTTCCATGTCATTCATTTCCTTGACTTGACTTTCCATGCCATTCCATGCCATGCCATGCATTTCCTTTCCATTTCATTTCATGCCTTTCCATACCATCCCATGCCTTTCCTTTCCTTTCCATTCCATGCCTTGCCTTTCCATGCCATGCCTTGCGTTGTCTTCACATGCCATGCCTTGCCTTGCCTTACCTTTCCATGCCTTGCCTTCACTTTACTTACCTTGACATGCCTTACCTTTCCTTTCCTTTCCTTTCCTTGACTTTCCTTCACTTGCCTTATCTTTCCATGTCTTTCCTTCACTTTCCTTCACTTGCCTTACCTTTCCATGCATTTCCTTCACTTTCCTTCACTTTCCATTGCCATGCCATGCCTTTCCTTTCCATGCCATGCCTTGCATTTTATTTCCATTCCATGCCTTTCCATGCCATGCCATGCCTTGCCTTGCCTTGCCTTTCCATGCCTTGCCTTGCCTTCACTTTCCATGCTATGCCATGCCATGCCTTGCCTCTCCATGCCATGCCTTTTATTTCCTTGCCATGCCTTTCCTTTCCATACCATGCCATGCCTTTCCATTCCATGCCATGCCTTTCCTTGCCTTTCCATGCCATGCCTTTCCTTGCAATGCCATGCCTTTCCTTGCAATGCCATGCCTTTCCTTTCCTTCACTTGCCATTCTATGCCATGTCATGCCTTTCCTTGTATTGCCTTACTTTTCCATGCCTTGATTTCACTTGCCTTACCTTTCCAAGACATATCATTCCTTTCCATGCCATGTCATGCCTTTCCTTGCCATGCCTTACCTTGCCTTCACTTTCCATGCCATGCCATGCCGTGCCTTGCCTTCACTTTTCATGCCATGCCATGCTGTGCCTTGCCATGCCATGCCTTGCCTTGCATTTCCATGCCATGCCTTTCCTTGCATTACAATTCCATGCCTTGAATTTCCTTGAAAAGCCATGCCTTTCCTTACCTTTCCATGCCATGCCATGCCTTGCCTTTCCATGCCTTACCTTGCCTTCACGTGCCATGCCTTTCCTTTCCATGCCTAGTCTAACAAGGTGTTAAATCGACAAACAAATGTAATAAGCATTGAGAAAAACCCTAGTTTCGAAGATCCACCAAAAAATGGTTGTCCTGGAAACATAATGACATCGGATGGGCCTCACTAGATGAAACTTAGTGCCCTAGATCCAATGAAATAGACGGTTCATCCATCCGAGTCTCGGTTTGTTTTTTGTCACAAGTTGCAACTCACCTACTCAAGCCATTCAGAGATATGTTGGCACTTTGGTCCAGGGACATACAATCCAAACCGAGCAACATAACATAGTTTTGTAATATCTCACATGTCTATTTTCTCAAAGCCCACATGACTACACTAGTTCAATTTCCCAACACAATGTTCTCGTTCAAAAATTGCACTATGCCTCATTGAGAAAAAAACTAGTGCCGAAGATCCTCCAAAAAATAGTTTTTTGGTCAAGGGAATGACAATGGAGGGGCCTCACTTGCTAAAACCCGGTACCCCAGATCCAATTCAACTAACGGTTTGTCCATCTAAGTCTCGGTTTGAGTTTTATCATGATTTGCAACTCGCCTCCTTAAGCCATTCAGGGAAATGTCAATACTTTCGTCCAGGGGCATAAAATCCAAAACAAGTAGCATAACAGAGATATGTAAGCTCTCTCACATCTATTTTTGCAAGGCCCATGTGACTACACTACCCATAATTCCCCAACAAAGTGTTCTTGAAAATTGACCTCTCATTCAAAAATTGCGCTATGCCTCATTGAGAAAAACCCTAGTGGCGAGATCCTCCAACAAACAGTTTTCCAGTCAATGGAATGACACTAGATGGGCCCCACTAGTTGAAACCCAATTCCCTAGATCCAATGCAACTGACGGTTTGTCCATTCGAGTCCTGGTTTGAGTTTTATCGCAAGTTGCAACTTGCCTCCTCAAGCCATTTAGGGACATGTCAACATTTTGGTCCAAGGCAATAAAATCCAAACTGAGCAGCATAACATAGTTCTGTAAGCTCCCACATTTTTGTTTTTCCAAGGCCCACATGACTACACTACTCACAATTTCCTAGCACATTGTTCTTTAAAATCGACCTCTAGTTCATAAATTGCACTATGCCTCATTGGGAAAAACCGTAGTGCCGAAGATCCTCCAACAAACAGTTTTTCATTCAATGAAATGAAAATGGATGGGACCCACTAGCTGAAGCTCGATGCCCCAGATTCAATGCAATCGACGTTTTGTCCATCCAAGTTTCGGTTTGAGTTTTATCACAGGTTGCAACTCACCTCCTCAAGCCATTCAAGGAAATGTCGACACTTTGGTCCAGGGGCATAAAATACAAAACTCACAACATAACAGAGTTCCATAATCTCCCACACATCTATTTTTCCAAGGTCCATGTGACTACACTATCCATAATTTCCCAACACTATGTTCTTGAAAATCAACCTCTCATTCAAAAATTGCACTATGTCTCATTGAGTGAAACCCTAGTGCCAAATATCCTTCAAAAAATGATTTTATAGTCAACAAAATGACAACGGATGGGCCCAACTAGGTGAAACTCGGTGCCCTAGATACAATGCAATTGGAAGTTCGTCCATTCGAGTCCTATTTTGAGTTTTATCGCGAGTTGCAACTTGCCTCCTCAATCCATTCAGGTACATGTCAACACTTTGGTCTAGGGGCATGAAATCCAAACCGAGTAGCATAACGAAGTTCATAAGCTCTCGCATGTCTATTTTTCCAAGACCCATGTGACTACACTAGTTGCAATTTCCCATCACAATGTTCTTGAAAATCGACCTCTAGTTTAGAAATTGCACCATGCCTCATTGATAAAAACCATAGTGTCGGAGATCCTCCAACAAACAATTTTTTGGTCAATGGAATGACAATGTATGGATCCGACTAGATGAAACCCAGTGCTCTGGATCCAATGCAACTGATGGTTCATCCATCTAAGTCTTGGTTTGAGTTTTATCATGAGTGGCAATTCACTTCCTCAATCCATTCAGGGACATGGCAAGACACAACAATGCAATGTCTTGGTATAGGTATAGGTCTAGGTATGGAAATGCAAGGAAAGGAAAATCAAGGAAAGGCAAGGTAAGGAAAGGCAAGGCAAGGAAAGATATGACAAGGATAAGAAAATCTAGACATGGCAAGGCACAACAAGGTCTAGTCCTAGGTCTAGGTCTAGGTAAATCCTATTAATTATGATAATCCATGTTTCACAACTATGAAAATACCTTAGATATATGAATAAAGAGAGCTTATGTTATGGAATTGAAATTCTCATGCAAGTATTTGTATCTAAGATAGATGGGATAACAATATGTAGAGTTACATGCATAATGAATCCTTTGATTGTAATTTTTATGTATTGAAGTTGTTAATTTAGTACAATAATTAGTTTTTTAGGAAAAATATAAGTATGATACATGAATGCCATTATTTTTTTATTAAATTAACTTAATGAATGCCTTGCTATGCCATGCCATGCCTTGCCTTGCCAAGCCATGGCATGGTAAGGAAAGGCATGGATTGGAAAGCCAAGGCAAGGAAAGGAAAGGCATGACATGACATGGCAAGTCAAGGCATGGCATGAAATGGCATGACAAGTGAAGGCAAGACAAGTCATGGAATGGGAAGGCAAGGCATGGAAAGGTAAGTCATGGCATGAAATGGTAAGGAAAGTCATGGAAAGGAATGGAAAAGAAAGGGAAGGCATGACAAGGCGTGGAAAGGCAAGGAGAGGCAAGGCATGGCATGCCATGGAAAGGGAAGGGAAGAAATGGAATGGAATGACAAGGCAAGGCATGGTGTTACACATTATTTTGGTCATCTTGGTGATCCATTAACAACATGTGTTCATGTTCCCAAAAGAGCCTATCTTCATGAGAAAGGTGACTGCCTTCTTCTTATAAAAATCCGTATTAAGGAAGGTCATTGCAGGCTACTCCATGGGCAGGGTGCGACGATGCTTGGTCTTCGACCTCTACTATACACCTGACATGCGATGTCTCCGCAGGATGCTCTACAACTAGGGTGTGAATATGTCAAGAGGATAAGAAAAGGTCAAACTTCACGAAAGTTCTAGAAGGGAATCTTCTAGAAGATGAGGTGGCATCCATATGGTTGGGATCCTACTCGCTTCTCTGATTTAGTGGGATCATCCTAATTTATTCAAACATCTCTCTTTCCCCTATATAAAGAGGGATTTCTCATGGAAAAGGCTAAGGGTTAATGAAGGTTGATTCAAGAAAGATTAATATTTAATAGGCTAAGAATTAGATGAGGAATTCTACTTCGGTTCATACTTGAGAGGTTCATTTCAGTTTATCAAGTCATTGTGGATCTTATTCATTCAAGGATTGGAGAAAGTGTGTGAGTTGGAGCAAAGGGTGATCGGAAGGGGACCTTGCAACATCAAGGCTTTGGTTGTAATCTCCACTTTCATTTTAATATGATACAATGATATGTTTCTTTCCCATGGAACTTTCTTTGTTTTATTGTATGATTCCTTGATCACATGCATAAGTTGTCGTTGAGTATATTATATTTCTTTCACTTTGGTTGGCTTGTGTTCCCTTGCATATACAATATCATAGGAGCACTAGAGTGGATCTAGGACAAAAATGACAAGAGGAAGCGATATTTAAATGGTATGTTTCCCATCTCTTGTTAGACAATAGACTCAATGATTAGAGCTTAAGGAAACCATCATATTTTGTTATGTTTTGTTCTAGAGCTAGGTGGATCTAGGGAGATCTGTTTATGTCCAAATTTATTGATAAGTCTCATAAAAAAATTGGAGACCATACTAGGGATACAACCTCCTTTTGATTTTTTTCTTCCCATTTTCCTTTAGCCTACCTTCCTATGATAAATTTCATTCTCTGACTCTTTGGGTGATCCATCTGGACTCACTGGGTTTAAAATTTCCTTCTGACTTTTTGTCTTTCTTCCAAATTTTTCAAATTTACAGACATCGTCGCACTGTACCTCATTGACAGCCTGCAATGACCTTGAGATGTTGCTCTCTTCTTAGCCAATCCAGTGCGATGATGTCGCACTTTACTCTGTCAGTGGCTTGCGATGACCTTAGCTCGTCACTCTGTGTCCTATACCCAGCCTGCGATGACTCCTGTAGGTTTTGATGGAGTGAGTCATTTTGTCTTTTACTACTGAGATTTTCCTTAGTATCTTGGGGTGAAATTATTAAGCCCATGTTTGATTTATTCCTGAGTTTGGAGTTTGCTATTGATTGGTTTTCAATGATTGAAAGTCTTTCTTTGCATTTTGCAAGTTTTTTACTCATTCTCATTGTCACAAGGATATAATCTCAGATCTTCATCTGGGTGCTTGTTTGACAAAGGGTCTTTGTTTTGTTTTGAAGTTTTGGATTCATTCTGTTTGTTAGATTTTTTGTTGATTAAGAAATACTTTTTGCTTACTTGCATCAAAAGGTTTTCTTGTCTTTTTTCGTTTTTGTCTACATTACGAATTTGGTTTGGGAATTGCATTGTGAGTGTATTGATTTTATTTGATTACATTTTCCTTTCATCTTTATATCTCTGATGTGATTTAGGAAAGGAAGAATTGGAATCATTTATTCATTTTAGTAATCTCTCACAAGGATTTTTTTTACATTCGAAATATTGGGAAAGAGAAGAAATTGGAAAATTTTGTAGTTCATGATTGTGTGGAATTGTGTTCATTTGAAATTAAGGAGTTGCAATTTGTAGCTTGTTGTACTTCAAAAGAAATACCTTCTCCCTACTGTAACTAGAGTTCATTGAATTGAAAAATTGCACATTCATCTCTTTTTTCATTTTATTGGGTCAAGGTCTCAACTTCATCAGTTTCACTTCCACCTCCATTTTTGAGTAAGCAACAACCTCTAAAATACATTGTAAATTTAAAATTTATTAGTAACTTTGATTTTCTAGGGATATGTTTCACCAACATTAGCTAGGCTAGAGATTTGGAATAGGTTGTAAGGAACAATATCCAAAGTATCAAAACACACAATAGTATCTTGTGATAGGGAGAGTTCAAATCCAATTGCTACATTTTGTCCCGAGAAGCCCTTCTCACACAAGGGTCAAACCTGAGGTCGCTTTAATACTGGCAAAGTTACTCACCCTTCTTTGTTGGTCTTGGTGTAGAGATTGCGTGTATTATGGGGGTCTCTTGAAGGTATACCCACAATTAAGAGCTGAAGCCTTTCGAGTTGATTTTGGGCTAGATACCCTACCTTTGCGTGTGGATCGAACTGTCAGTTGTTTCCCCAGGCATCACTGTTGTAGTTGGTATCCTTAGTAGCCTAACTTTTTAGGGTCTTTACATGAGGTGACTATGGAGGAGCAAGTCTTCACGATGCCTGGAATCGACGTTGGCCAAACTCACTCAGGCTCCTTGGAGGGTATACCCATGATTATGTGTAGGAGCTTGCACTAGGGTGAAATTCCATTAAGCAGGTCATTAATGTAAATTTTCCACCTGCTTATCCTAGCCCCTTCTTGTCTGGACTTCGCGACATTGGATTTCATCACCAACTAGTGACTTCAAAATAAAAAGGTTTTGTTTTCTTGGTTTGATTCCTAGATTTTATTAGTGAGTGTTGTTTATTTCCTCTAGTCGACCATAGATTTTCTTCATTCTTTACTTGACTCCAACAACATTGGATTTTGTCATTCACATAGGATGCAAGGGTTACCCCTGGAAGATCCAGAAGGTTACCAACCTTTGCCTCCTAACTCACCAGAAGGACCTCCTGAGGAAGTAGTCAACAACGAAGTAGCTTCTGAGGTTGGGAGCACACACTCTTTAGAAGGATTTCAAATTGT
>SNQJ01S0034704.1:20567-43268 GCA_010110895.2 Picea sitchensis
CATGGGGTATAAACACGACTGAAAGTAAAAGACCTCTGAATCAGGAAGATAATCAAGCTCCAGAGCCAACAAACCTGTCATGCTTCTAAGTCCACTGACTCACTTTAAACCCTCCATTCCTTTTCCCTGGCCTACAAAATTACTCTCCCTATTAAAGAAATTATCAATATTTGAACTCCATAAGGGCACATACCATCTATTGTCTCAACCAATTACAGGATGACACATGTTCCCATCATACACTTAACCTTTCTTCTTCAGTGTGACGTCAATCATGAAGTCAACCTTTTTTCCTCAACCAAAATTAAATACTTGACGTCATCTCGATAGATATAATGTTGGATAAGGCTTCTTGGAGTTTCTTTCATCGGAGTTCCATATTACTCTACTACTCTGACACCCCTATTGCATTCAACGATTATGATTCCCTTGATATTTTCTCTAATGGATCCAACGACTGTTAACAGTTAGAGATCCTTCACAATTTCTCATACGAGAGGGACCTTGATCGACGACCATGATCAAAACTCCATGCCAAATCGATGACTACGATTCATCCAAGGAAAAGCCTGGGATATCTTAAATTCATTAATACAATTTTGAATTAGTGGCTTGGAACTTATTCCAGGAGAGGTATAAGTCTTACCAAGCCTTTAAGGAAACACAACTTCCTATTCATACAGGCTAAGTTTTCCTTCCTTATCTATTTTAATGCAAAATGTCAGACTATGAATAGTCCATACCTGTACAAGATATTTCTATCCCGAGATGAACCACATTAGGCTATAATTTCAGTCCTAATATCAGTGAATTATATGGAAAAATCCTCACATACGTGCAGGGATATACGTAATCACCAACAATATGTATATATTCGATAAACACACACACACACACACACAAGCAATGACCCCTTTGACACATTATTTACACAAACTTTGTGCATGCACATAATTATGTGACTCTAGATAATTCTAGCAGAGCAATATGTACAAGTATAATTCCAGTAGTCATTATCATGACAAAATTTCATAATTACCGACTCCTCTAGTGCAACTATGCCATTGACTACATATACACAAAATGTATAGGTCCTGGCAACTCTTAACAGAATATGTTCACAAGTATAGTTATAACTGAGATCATCACTATATGTTACATATAATTTCCATATCTACACAATACTAGCGACAATATTCAAGGATAATTACAACAGTATAAACCCATGACAACAGTCACATACCACGACTTTTGTACAATTTTAATAATAGGTATTCTGACTGGTAATTAACACATCAAATGTCCATATTGTAAAATAAATCGTCTAATCATCAAACAAACATGCACATTCCTGAATCATTCACAGGAAAATTCATCCTTAAGTTATAGTTTAATTATACAGGGTACACAAATACTTATCTATTACAATTGATATCCGACCAACTGACTATGGGTGTTCGCCTTTCCACCCAACCGTTGGCTCCTATGCATTCACTTTTAGCATTGTATCCACCCCTGTTCCAAACCATCATACGACTAGGGAATATCTCTCAGGTTTTCAATAAGATTTGAAGGTCACTCTCCTTCACTCTACTCTTGCTAGGGATTCTCCTTACACGCACCTAGCCCATACCTCATTGAGGTTTATCAAGTGCCTACCCAGAGTCAAGCTCATGACCCTCTTATCTTAGGTAAGGTTTTAGTGCTTCTATGATCTAACTCAGAACTCTTCTATAGATTCTTTGATCCTTCTATTGCATGAACTTGTGAATTCATTTTAGCATCTTCCCTCCTTAGAGGCATTAATGTTAATCTATTTCTCTCTCTGTGTGCATATCCATGCTGCATGCATCCTCCCATCTCATCAGAGTCCCAAAATATCCTCTATGTCTTTGTCTCTATGCATATCTAGGCTGCACGTATCCTCCCATCTCCTCCCTTGGAGACCAGACCCCCTATGTCTCTTTCATTCCCCCCTTAAGGCTCTCAAACTATCCTTTTTTCCCCCGGTCCCCAAGAACACGTGGTTCAATCTAGCTACAGAAAATGGTACTTTGTTGTACCTCTAGTTGGAATTTTATATCGTCCTAGCTAGATTTTCCATACCCATATTCATGGGGGTGGTTGGTTGTTCAGCTACCAATGCCTCCTCATTTACTGATTTTTCTTGATATATGGGCTAAGAGAAAATAATCTGAATGTTTCCAATTAATATTTACGCAAGGTGGCTTGGGTTCCTTTAACTTAATAGAACCTCCCATCATTCCTCTAGTGATATCATGGTCATTACTTTAAGGATTCACCCATCATTCAACTGTTGACGTTTACAATTAAATAATAATACATTTACAATATTTGCAAGCCATTGCATGGAAATTATAAATTATGATTAATTGCAGGTTGGGGGAAACAAGGGTGTTACAATGGCAAGGCATGACAATGGTGTGGAAATGGAATGGCATGTAGTGTCATGGTAAGGAAAGGAATTCCATGGCATGCAATTGCATGGAAAGGCATGGTTGTTGGATGTATGAGCTAACCCGAGTTCTACCTTGGTTCTCCAAAAAAACCTTTTCACCATAGGCCCGTTTGGTAAACCAGAAGGCTACACCTTGCATAGTGAAATCTCACCTGAGATGGATTATGGGTGACTAAAGGACACATATGTCTACAGTCATGGAAGGGGTTGGGGCTATTCTTTCTACTTATTCTTCTATTCTAACATACATTATACGATAGTATTCATCAGATCTACTACTTTATCCATTCAATGACATACATTCTACATTATTATACTAGTGCACACTGTAAATAAACCCTAATAAATGCATTCATATAACCATTTATTCATTATAAAGCATATAAAAAGAACACATCACATAAAGACACTATTTTTATCATATTTCACCCCCCCTAGGTTAGGTCTACAAAGATCTTTTGCTTATTTATTATTTTTCATCAAAATAGTGTTGCACACATTACATCATAGAATAGTGCATGTGAGGCTAACCAATGTCACACCAAGCTCCATAGCTTGTGACCTGACCCTCAGTTATATATCAACATTAACTCCATTTGAGCTCCACAAATCTCGAAAAAATAGAAACTTCAACTCAAAGGATGCTATAAGTACTCTGCTCATGCAAAAATGCATTGAAAAAGTACGATGATCTCCCTAGTTTCCTCATACATCCTCTATTTATACTATAAAATGGGTTAAAAACCTTACATTATGACTCCAAAACCCTAATTCTAAGTGGAATCCACTTGTCTACTTTTTTACTTGCTTCTGTGCGGTTGATCTTTGATCCAACCGTTTCTTGTGCTTATCTTCCTTCTTTCTTGCTACGATGATTCCTTTGCCCTTTGTTCACGTTGCTTGTCCCTTCTTTTCCAGCACATGCTATTCCCTTTAGTCTATTTTTCCTTTCTTACTGCACTTAAATCCCAAAATTTCTTACTCCAACAAGCCCTCGACACTAACCTATGGCTCGTCCCGGGCCACTCAGGCAGTGTGTGCCTTCTACACTGATTCCTCCAACTCCTGAAGTTGCTTTGCTAATTCATCCACTTGATTCTTAGTCTACGTGATTTTCTCTGTCAAGGTATCCACGACTTGCGTTGTGATGTGCTCCTTTAGCACTTGTATGCCTTCTGTATGTGCCTTCTCCATTCTGTCTTTCTTCGTTTCCAGTGCTATTATCACCTGTTCTGCTTTCTCTTCCAGGGGTTCCAATTGAACCCATCTACTATGCCACTCCTCCTGGATTGCCTTTGCTTATGTTTGTAGGTTTTTCATTTGTTGTGAGTCCCTCAGTCTCTCCGAGATAGGAATTGTTTTATAAATCATTATTTAGATCTTGGACTGTTGCGTTCATATTTTCTTCTCTCTGCTCTAGCTTCTGGATCCCTTCATATTTTCCTGGGCTTGTCCAAAGTTGTGCGGTCCATTTGTAAAGTTATTTTATTTATTTTACTTCCAGTGAAAGAAGATATGCTTGTTCTTTGGCTTGATTTTCTCTTTCCGATATGACTTCTGGAGGTGTGGTTGGTGTTATTTTTCCAGCCAACTCTACTATCTCTTGTTTGTATTCCTCCATTGTCTACGCTATTTTCTTTAGTTTTTATTTGGAACTGATTTCTCCTGCGAGAGCACTATCTAGAATTGTTTGGAAGACTTCTTCAAGTCTTCTCTCTAATCTATCTACACAAGGTTTTTATTCCTCTCGTTCTAGTCGCACTTTTTCAAGAATTGTCTCTAATATGTCATTTTCTTCCCTAACTATCTCCAAACTTGTGGCATATGTCCTCACCCTGGATTGTACTTCTTGCATAACACTTATATGAAATTTATGTAATTCTTTTGTTGGTATCCTTGACAATACCAATTACATCTATTCAACATCCTTGAGTTGTGTCTATGCCAAGTCCTCATTTATTCACAACATGTCTCTAGTGAGGTTAAAAGTTTCACTGGCCAATGTTGTAATATGTACTATTGTCTCCTCGCTCCATGTTGTTTGTTGTTGTGTTGCACCTTCATGTTGTGCCTTATTAAACCGTATATTTTATAATACCTTCCTGACCTCTGTAAACTCTTTCATTATCCTTTCCCTTTGTTTTTCTACCTCCTCGTATTATTTTGCGGTGCGGTCTTGTACTCTCTTTGTGACTAATTCTGCATCATCCTCTATTATGGTGTATTATGGGACTTCCTTGTGCACTTTCATCTTATTGCATGCCCCACCTGTCTGTACAACCGTTCTATTTGGTGGCCTTGACTGTGTTTTCTCTGTTGTTTCTGGGGTATCTGGTATGTCCCCTCCTTCTTGTCCCTCCTGCACATGGATGTTATCCTTCTCATGTGTCGTTCCATTAGTGGGTTTTGCATGATCCTTCTATTGTGTGTCTGACTTGGGGATAGTATTATTATTTTCTACTACATTCCACCCTATTGCATTTATGCAAACTGCTACTACTCTTGTGTTTGTTTTTGGGGTATCATTTCTTTGCAATGAACCTACTTCTATTGATTGCTTGTCTTTTGCTGGTTGCTTTTCCTTGGATGGATACTTATCCTTTGGTTGTTCTACTTGAACCTGCCATTCCTTCTTCCAATCCTTCATCACACATTGGATCTCTTTTGTTGTGACATAGTACCTCATCTGCAACCACTCCTTTGTTGGATCCCTTTTCTCTTGAATCCACATATTATGTCGCAAGGATTTAAAATTAGCTATTATTTTTTGATTCTCCACCACCTCTGGTGGGATCGGCCAAGTCTCTACCACCTTTTCTTGGATTTTTCAAGGTATGTATTGAATATGTTGGTATTTTTATTCCTATAATTTTCAACAGTGGTGTGCCACAATGATTCATACTACATTGTGCGACACCTTCCAGGTCTCTGAAAAAACATAGTATAATTGGGGTGCTTCCAACCCACTAATGAAATAAAAATGATAATCCAAGAGTAATGAAACTCCATTCCTACATCCTATGCATCTTTGAAATCATCCAAAAATAATTTTAATAAATACATAATCCAACTTAATGATGTGCCCTTCATGCACTACACAACTGTTGGTATGACACCTGCTGACACTTCCTCCTTGCGACACTTTCTGAGGAGTTTATAGACCATTAGTTTGATTGCTATCCTTGTTGTCAGCTCACTGATCCTGTTGATGATGATCCCCCTGGATCCTCTTTCTATCACATAATTATGCTTCATATCTTCTGCCAATGATTTATCCTTGGTCTTGTCATCTAGGTACTGCGCAGGTCACTCACCATTGGTGGACAGACCTGTTATCTTTTCTATCAAATCAATGTCTATGGAAAGTTATGTATCTAACCACAAAACAAATCCATGCATGACTGCAAGTAATTTATTGATGTAGTTACATTCTTCCTTGCCTCGACCAAAGTGCGAGATATCCAACATGTTCGTTATACCTGTATTATATATCCATTGTATCCACTACTTAGGTTCCATTATGGGTACTCCTGTTGCGCTGACCCCTATGCTTTCTAAGTATACCTATTGTGTGAACTCTAGGAATTTATCTGTGTCCCTGACATCATGGTCAGAATAACACAGTTTGTCTATGAATCCAAGTAGGTCTATGAAAAATGTTACCACTACTGGTATGTGCAGTAACATGATGGTTACCTCTTGTTTCTTGCATGGGGATCTATGGATGTGTTGTTTTCCTTTCCCCTTTACTGGCGCACTTGAGGGCCCTGCTTCCTGATATGTGTGATCTTCCTCCTCTTTCTCTCTACCAGAATCCTACTGTGCATTGTTCTATGTTGTTGGTTTTTTGTCGTGCTATGAATGTTCTCCGCCATATTGATTCCTTGGCTCACCGGACTTAGTCCTTTCCTCATCTGCTTCTTTTCTTGACAAAACTGTTTTCTACAGCAGGTTTGGCTTGACTATTGTGTTTGGTGGATCGATCTGTATCTATTCTATTTTTTCTTCGACCAGTGTAAGGCTCGTCTGTTATGGGGAAGAAATGGTGTCGAAATCCACCACTCCATTCGTATGTGTAGGGTTCTCGGCCTCCATTTCTATCTCTGGTAGTGTCCTATTACTACTGCAGGTTCTTCTTGAAATATGGATTGGTGCTCCAAATTCAGGTGGCACCATCATGCTGAAATCTAAATGGGTTTGCATT
The DNA here is from genome assembly GCA_010110895.2 of Picea sitchensis. Lineage (NCBI taxonomy): Eukaryota > Viridiplantae > Streptophyta > Pinopsida > Pinales > Pinaceae > Picea > Picea sitchensis. Next base: position 27,251 of record SNQJ01S0034704.1, read on the forward strand.
TGAAATATCACTGTCTACCTACTAAACCACCTGTATTTTCTTCACTTCTCAATGCTTATCTCGATGTTTGCTCGAATTCACAATGTGGCTTATAGAACCCTAATTTTTCTTCTAAAGTGTTGTCATAAATGGTCCAAATATTCCATAGCATGCTTCATTAACTATCACAAAATTTCCAAATCTTACTGACCACACTTCATAAATGTTCATTTCACGCCTCCTTTTTCCGGTGACCATTTTTTCGTTTCCCGATTGTTTCATTTTTTCGGTGCATTGTAATTTTCTACTATGTTACATCTCTAGTGCACTAGTACTTCCTTCTGTTATAGTTGTCCTTCACAAAGTATATTCATTTCTCATCGCCCTGACTTTTTGTCTACTACGCACTGTCCTTCTCAGCTATCCGTCTATCACTTATTCCTCTAACTACTTCTTTTTGTATTTTTCTTCATTTTTCTATTTTTTATCTTCCTTTTTCTTCTTTTAACTCCTATTATTTACAATATGTACAAATATATTTGTTTCACTGCAACTACTGAGGGTTAGTGGCTCGAATGTCCATATACAGTTTCAATCGACTACCATTCAGTAGTTCTTGAACTTCCTTTCCTGCTAAGTCCTGTAGTTGTAAAACACCTCCACCTGTGACAAAATTTATCTTATATGTACCTATCCAATGCATTCTAATATTCCTTGGGTGCTACACATATTTACTATCATAAAGGAGAACCAAATATCCTTCCTTAAAATTCTTCTTCTCAATATGTTTTCCATGCCATGCTTTATCCTTTTCTTTTTGTACCTCCTGGTGGAAACCTTCTATGATTCTGTCTACTTCTAGTTTCATCAGTTGAGCCAATCTTTCCTATGATGCACCCCTTTCTATCATATCTGTAATTGCTGCAATGTGTAGACTTGGTATCAAATAATCAAAGGAACTACTGCTTCTTGTCCATACAAAAACCTGAAGGGTGTCTTCCCTATTATTTTCTTGCTTGTATTCATATAATCCCATACTACTGCTGGTACCATTGAATCCCAATCATCTATGTTCACATTACAAATATTTGTCAAGGAATTATCCAAAATATTGTTAAAGGCTTCCACCTTTCCAATAACTTGAGGGTGATAAGGAGTTCTCTTTTGGTGATGTATCTTAAACTATTCAAGAATTGCCTCAATTGTACTATTAATAAAGTGAGTCCCCTGATCACTCATTAATATTTTTGGACATCCAAACCTTGTCACTACATGTTCAAATAAAAAGAGCACTGTAGTACCTGTGTTGCAACCCTTTACTGGTGCTTCCTCATCCCATCTGATTAAGTATTCTGTCGCTATAATAATATATATAGATCGCGATCTTCTGGATGGTAGATTAATTGGACCTACAAAATCCATTTCCCATTTATCAAACACTTGTAAATTTACTTGAGGTCTCATTGGAATTTCATCCCTCCTTGATGGTTTCCCAACTCTTTGAAAACCAGCATACTTCTAATATTATTCCTTTGAATCCTTGTGAACTATTTTCCATCATAACCCTACGTGCAATACCTTCTGCATGGTATATTTCCCTGCGTAGTGTACTCCAACAATCAGTTCATGTCCCTATGTTAAAATGACAGGCCTTTCATGCTCCATCACACATCTCCTCAAGATGTTGTATGCTCCAAGTTTGTATAAATGACCTGCAATCAACTGATAATATGTAGCTCTGACCACCAAAATTTTCTTTTGCACAGTAGTAAATTCTCTTGGTGAAAAGTCTATACTAAAAAACTCAATAATGTCAGCAAAATACTCATCAACTATCTATACTGAAAACAATTGTACATATGGAAAGTTGTCTTCCAAGTTACTGGGTTCTTCTACATTAATTATCCTAGATAAGCGATCTGGTCCTGCATTCAATCTTCTAGGATTCACAACAACTTCAAAGTAAAAATATTGAAATAAAAGTATCCATCTGCATATCCTTCCCCCCAACAATGGATTATTGACTAAATATATCAAAGCAGAATGATCTGTAAACATCTTGAAATTTTTCCCTAACAAGTAATGTCTGTATTTCTGCAAAGCATGCACCATAGATAATCCTTCTCTTTCTATCGTGTTATAGTTCCATTCCGAATATGATAACTTTATTCTTGCAAATGAAATGGGGTGATCTATATCACCTCCTCCTGGTTGTGTCAAGAATGCTCCTAATTCTATTGTAGGGGCATCCACATGCACATGAAATTCTTTTACCCAATTTGGAAATACTAAAATCGGTGTAGTAACCATATTCTCCTTCAAAATATCCAAACTCTATTGGAATTCATCATTCCACTGATACTTAGTGTCTTTCTTCAACAACTTCTCATTGGTGCAGTAATCTGTGCATATCCCCTTATGAACTTCCTATAATATTCGGTATGACCAAGTGTACTCTACAATTGGCGCACTGACTTTGGTGGTGGTAAATTAAATATGAAAACAATTTTAGTAGGATCAACCAACATACCATGTTTACACACCACATGCCCTAAAACAATACCAAAAGGTGCGATGAAAATACATTTCTTAATATTCAATGAGATCTGAAACTGTTGACATCTGTCTAACATCAGCCTTAATACTTCAACATGATCCTTCAATAAACTAAACACTATCTAGTCATCCAAGTAAACCTCCAAACACTTATGAATGAAGTCCTTAAAATATGCTAGTACTACCCTTGAAAAATTGGCTGGTGCATTCTTCAACCCAAATTGCATAACTGTATACTGGAATGATCCCTATTCTATTGCAAATGTAGTCTTGCATCTATCTTTTGGTGCTATCTTAATCTGATGATATCCTCAGAATCCATCTATAAAATAATAAGCTTCTTGACCCCCTACATTATCCAAAACTTCGTCTATAAATGGGGTAGGAAAAGGATCATGTAGGAAAACATCATTCAATTTTCTCATAACTACACAAATCCTGATCCCTCCTTGCTTCGTTTCCCGCACTACCATAGGACTGATCCATTCTGATTCTTCACAGGTTCTACGACAATAGCTTCTAGCATTTTGTCAATTTCTGTTAATTTTTATACTGAGGAAAGTTGTGTTCCTTAGACTTGGCGTCTTTGCCTAGGGAAATGTGACCACTTTGAATGCAAAGCCGTTTTATTTCATAAAGTAAAAGTGACTTTGGAAATAAAAGCCAAGTGGGTCTTTTATTTAAGTTGGGTGAATAAAATATTAAAAAGTGATTTTCACATGCACTTTATTTTCCACCGTTGATCTAATTCATTATGAGTCATTGGATCATGTGGACACCCAAAAGTCACTTTGGGAATATGGAAGGTCAAGAGGGGAAAGAGACCATTAAATTTCTCTCATGAGTACATTGAGAGAACGCACACATACAAGCATTCACTGAAGAGAGAGCATATTGAAGAGTAGGAAGAAGATCATTTACATAAAAGAGAGGCATGGATTTCCTTGAAACGGTGGGCACAAAAATTGAGGAAAATACCAACATTAATTACAACCATAACTAGTCTGTACAGTATATATTTTCTGCACAGAAATCGAGGAGAAATCTGTACGAAAATCGAGGCAATCGTACAACATTTATTGAATCCATAAAACTGTACGAATCTGTACATCATACACATAAATTGAGGTCCATACAGTTTTGTCCGTACAATGTATGAAAATTCTGAGTAAGCTTGGCTCAAAATTTGAGGCAGTTGATTGGCATGATTTCCAAGAAAGTTTTGTCTTGGGAAAAGAGAGATAAATTGTCTCTGTTGTGTATTCAATTTTCTGTTGCAAATGTAATTTCCAGATGCTTGAAAATTAATAAAAGAAGATGCCCTCTCAAAAGAATAGGTTTCCCCCACCCTGGGGGTTTTTCCTGGGTCATTTTTGGACCAAACTTTCCAGTGTACTATGTTCATTTATTGTTGAGTTATTTATGCATTTAATTTCCAGTCAAAGAAGTTGTCTCTTGTGTTTCAAATTCAACAATTTCATTTCCAGAATTTATTAAATGTTATAAGATTAATTTTATGTTCATGGGTTGGGCATTAAACTATGGGAGTGGTAAGGAGTGATTGAAACCTGATTGGGGACATCAAATTTCTTCATGGTATCAGAGCGTTGGTGACTGGAACAACCTTAAAACAACTGGGAAGTGATTTATTAACACTCAAAAATTTATATCAGCAGTAAGATTTTGTGGGAAGATTTGTTGAGTGGAGTTTTGGGTTTTTTTTATTTAACAGTATGGCTATAGGTTTGAGGTGGGAGGATAGGCTAGAAGGGGCAGGAAATTTTTGTCCATGGAAGGAAAGAATCATTTTACTTTTACAAGAAAATGAACTTTGGGACATTGTTGAAAGTACTGCCATGAAGCTTGTTGTAGTACCCACAGATGCAACAAATTTAACATCCTTCAATAAAAAGGATGTTAAGGTGAAAAGGATCATTCTTGATTCCATAGAAGAACATGTAGTTCCACATGTCAGTAGTAAAGGGCATGCATATCAGATGTGGGAGGCTTTGACTCGCATGTATCAAAGCACAAATGATAACATGAAGATGGTGTTGAGGGAAAAGATAAAAAATATCTGGATGGACAAGAGTGAAGGAGTTACTTCATACCTTAATAAAATGACACAAGTAAGGGACACGTTGTCAACAATAGTGGAGGTAGTGGGAGAAGACGAGCTTGATCGGACAACCTTGAATAGTGTGTCAAAACCACGAACTATGTTTGTTTAGGCGATTGTGGGGCGTGAGAACTTGTCTTCCTGGGAAAGGCTTTGGGATGATTTCATTCAAGAGGAGACCCAAAGAGGATATATGTAGGGAAGCTCATATAGTGTTAAGGAGGAGGGGGATAATTTGGATTTTTCAGCCAAATGGAGGAAGGGGAAGCCCAAGACTCAAGGGCTCACACATCCACGTAAGCAACAGGGAAGAAGAAAGAAAAAGGGGGAGAAAGACCTTAGCAAAGTAAAATGTTGGTGCTTTCAGAAGATGGGACACTATGCAGTGATGTGTCCTGAGAGGAAGAAGAAGAAGACACATAACATGGAAGCTTCAGCTGAGGTGGATAATTTCTTTTCGAGATTTGATCAGGAATTTTCCTTTATGGCAGAGAAGTCAGGTAGCTCAATATATCCCACACTGTGGTATATTGACAATGGTTCTTCTCGTCACATGTTAGGTGTTCGTGAGAATTTTATAGAGCTTAGAAAATAGACTCATGAACTAGACATCGTTTTGGGAGACAACCGAGCTGTGAGCATTATTGGGATTGGCACAATGGATTTTCAGAGGGAGTATTTATATCCTCTGAAGTTGCTAGAAGTATTGTATGTTCCAGGCCTTAAGAAAAATATTGTTTCAGTTTCTTGTATCGAGGATAGAGGATATGTGGTGACTTTCAGAGATGGGCATGTACTCCTTAATCCAAAAGGAGGTAACATTTAAGAGGAAAAATTCATTAGAATTTGATACTGGAGGATGTATAGGATGATATGGTAGACATCAAGGGCATTTTTGTGCATGACCAATAGCAGGGATTTATGTGAGATTTGGCATAGGAGGATGGGGCATTTGCAACATGGAGCTCTGAGGATTATTAGGGAGATCACCACAGGTATCCCATAGTTTATCATTGATAATGATGATGTTTTCAAGGGGTGTGATTTAGGCAAGTACACGAAGGCTCCATTTCCAGGACAAGAGAGCAGGACTACAGGTATCCTTGATTTGATACATTCGGATTCTAGTGGCAGGATGTCTTCTCCATCACTGAGAGGTCATAAGTACTACGTATTTTTCATTAATGACCACTCCAAGAAGACCTAGATTTATTTCCTAAAGCATAAAGGTGAGGTATTTGCATGGTTCCAAGAGTTTAAATCTCTTGTTGAGAACCAGAAATGAAAGAAAATTAAATTATTGAGATATGAAAATAGAGGTGAGTATGCCTCCGATGAGTTCATTGATTTCTATACTATGGAAGGCATAGAAAAGGAGATGATAGTTCCTTACAACCCTGAGCAGAATGGGGTTGCAGAGAGGAAGAATAGGTTGATAATTGGAGCTGCCATATCAATGATTCATGACCAGGGATTACCTTTATTCTTATGGGATGAAGCCTGCAACACTGCAATTTATCTACAGAATCAAAGCCCTCATAGGGTAGTTGGGGATATGAATCTTGAGGAGGCTTTCACTAGGCAGAAGCTTCCAGTTGAGCATTTGAGGATTTTTGGACGTATCATGGTCTCTCATGTTCCCAAAGAGAAGAGGATGAAGATGGAACCCACAACTGAAAAGGGTTTACTTTTGGGTTACATTGTGACTTCTAAAGCCTATCGACTTTACATCCCTTCACTTAGGAGATTTTTTGTTTGGAGGGATGTGAATTTTGAGGAGGAGAGGGCTTGCAAGAGGTCACGGGAGTTAGAGGAGAGAAAACCTTCAATTTATCAGGAGGAGGGAATTCAAGTACATGGAGTTGGGACTCAGAGTTCTAGCACAAGAGGCACTTGGGTGTCAGGGATTACAATTTCGCCAGTGGTCACAGTACATATTGTCTCATAGGGAATTCCACAGGTCATCTTGCTGAGCACTTCACAGTTTATTCCTCTAGTTGATAATTCACATGGTACTTCAGGTTCTATAGACACAAGTACATATTTTCAGAGTACTGGGTCTTCGAGCTTAGTTGGTCAGATTTCAGGGGTATCTTCTTCAGGTGAGGCTGAGGAGGCTATTTTAGGGAAGAGGAAGCCCAAGTGGCTTCAAGATACCTTGGAAAAAGTTGAGATAGTGGGGAATCCAAGAAATTCCACCAGGGAGAGAAGGCCACCTGAGAGATTCTGCAGTTATGTAGCGATGGTGACATGTATTACAGAGTCTGAGCCTTCTAGCTATGAGGAGGCAGCCACACAAAAGGTTTGGAGGGATGCCATGGTGGAGGAGTATGCATCCATCATGAAAAATGATGTGTGGGAGGTTGTACCTAGGCCTAATGGGAAATCAGTGATATCCTCCAAATGGATTTATAAGATAAAGTATGTTGCAGATGGAAGCATTGAAAATTATAAGGCTTGATTTGTGCAAGAGGGTTTTCACAAAGAGAGGGAGTTTATTACAATGAGACCTTCACTCCCATATCTTGATATACTTCGATTCGGTCTGTTATTTCGATTGCAGTAGAGATGGGGTGGAAGATTCACCAAATGGATTTCAAAACTGCCTTTCTCCATGGAATTATTCAACAAGAGATTTATGTTGAGCAACCACTTGGTTTCGAGGCTTACAGTGGAGAGTCCCATGTTTGTTGCCTGAAAATGGTGTTGTATGGTATGAAGCAAGCTCCCAGAGATTTCTATTCTCGCATTGATGCGTACTTGCAGCATATGGTTTTCATGAAGTGTGATGCAGAACCCAACTTGTATTACATCATTGTTGATGGTGAGATGCTTATGCTTATTCTCTATGTTGATGATTTGTTCATTACAGGTGAAGAGAAACTTATTGAGGGATGCAAGAGGGACATTTCCTTAGATTTTGAAATGAAGGATATAGGGCTGATGCATTACTTTCGGGGTTGGAGGTGTGGTAGGAAGAGGGGCATATCTTCCTGGGATAGGGAAAATATACAGTTGATATTCTTAGTAGATTACACATGGGTGATTGGAAATCCATGTCCACTCCCAAGGCCACCAACGGGAAGGAGATTTATTCCTATGATTCTAGGTTGGTGGATCCTACATTATATCTTAATCTCATTGGTTCCTTGATGTATTTGGTCAATACACGACCATATATTTGCTTTTTAGTTACTACTCTCAGCCAATTTATGGTGGATCCTAAGAGAGCACATCAGATAACTGCAAAACATGTGCTTCGATATTTGATGGGAACTATTGACTATGGTCTATATTATGTTCATTGTGACGGAGTGAGACTCACAGGAATCACAGATTCAGATTGCACAGGTTCAGTTTCAGATAGGAAAACGACATCCTGGTGTTGTTTTGGATTGGGTTTGGCTATTGTGTCATGGCTTAGTCGAAAGAAAAAGTTTGTTTCTTTGAGATCATCTAAAGCAGAGTATATGGCTATGAGTCAAGCCTCTTGTGAGGCCATTTGGATTCACAAATTGGTGACAGGTTTGTTCGGACAAGAGTTGGGGCCTATGATGATTTATTGTGACAATCAGAGTTGTTTAAAACTCATGGAGAATCTGGTATTTCATGATCGGTCCAAACACATTGAGATCCGATATCACTTCAATCGTGATCATGTTTAGAGAGGGGTTGTGAAACTCGAATATGTGTCTACAAATGAGCAGGTGGCTAACATCTTCACAAATTCTCTTCCGAGAGGAAAGCATGTTTATTTTAGAGACAAGATGGGGGTGGTAAGTAACACCTTCCTCGGTAAGAGGGATTGTTAATTTTTATATCGAGGAAAGTTTTGTTCCTTAGGCTTGGTCTCTTTTCCTAGGGAAATGTGACCAATTTAAATGTGAACCCCTTTTATTTCATAACGTGAAAGTGACTTAAGAAAGAAAAGTTAAGTGGGTCTTTTATTTGTTGGGTGAATAAAATATTAAAAAGTGATTTTCATGTGCACTTTATTTTCCACGGTTGATCTAATTCCTTATGAGAAATTGGATCATGTGGACACCCAAAAGTCACTTTGGGAATATGGAAGGTCAAGAGGGGAAAGACACCATTAAATGTCTCTCATGAGTCCATTGAGAGAAAAAACACACACAAGCATTCGTTGAAGAGAGAGAGCAGATTGAAGAGCAGGAAGAAGATCATTTTCAGAAAAGAGGGGCACAGATTTCCATGCAAAGGTGGGCATGAAAATCGAGGCAAATACCAACATTAATTACAATCATAACCACTCTATAAAGTACAGATTTTCTACATAGAAATCGAGGAGAAATCTACACAAAAATCAAGGTAGATGTACAATATTTATTGAATCTGTACGACCGTACAAATATGTATATCTTGCACAGAAATCAAGGTCTGTATATTTTTCTTCGTACAATGTACTAAAATTCTGAGTAAGCTTGGCTCAGAATTTGAGGTGGTTGATTGGCATGATTTCCAAAAAAAAATTGTCTTGGGAAAAGAGACATAAATTGTCTTTGTTGTGTATTTAATTTTCTGCAGAAAATGTAATTTATAGATGTTTGAAAATTAATAAAAGAATTTTCCCTCTCAGAAGAACAAGTTTCCCCCACCCTAGGGGTTTTTCCTGGGTCATTTTGGACCAAAATCTCTTGTGTACTGTGTTCATTTATTGTTGAGTTATTTCTTCATTTAATTTCCATTCAAAGAAGTTGTATCTTGTGTTTCAAATTCAACAATTTCATTTCCATAATTTATTAAATGTTATAAGATGAAGTTTATGTTCATGGGTAGGGCATTAAACTATGGGAGTGATAAGGAGTGATTGAAACCTAATTGGGGACATCAATTGTTTTCAATTTATGCCTTCACTTTCTCTTTGTATATTGGATTCAATTTGTAAGGTCTTTATTTGATAGGTCTGGCTTCTGGATTCAAAGGGATATTCATCTCTCCTAATTCTCTTGATAATCCCTTCATTTGTGAAAATTTCACTAGTAATAAGTCACTGTAGTCGCGTAGTAATGTTGTGATCCTTTCTAGTGTCTGATTATCCAAATAATCTCCAATACTTTCCATCTTTTGGTTTTTTGAAGTTCCAATATTTAACTTCTTTATCTTCAAAGGTGTAACATAATATTCTAAATCTATCTGGGGAACTTCTACTTCCCTTTCACCTTCCACTTTTGGGATCTGGATATTGCGTGGGTTATTTTCTGCTGGATCTTCTTCTTCTGCAACATGATAATAGGGTAATAATTGTTTGACAGTTTGTCTATGCTAGTTCTAATATGCTGGGACTATTTCAAATTATGGTTCTTCAAATATCCTGTCTCTTACCACTTTCATTGTTGTGTCTATCTCTGTATTTTCATGCTCAAAGGAAAATGTAATCATAAAATTTTGTTGTATCTCTTACGAGTGAGCAATTTCTCTGCATTGTTCATGTTCTATGTACCAGTTCTTTGGAATTCCTTCTAATGTGTGAATAAAATGGTGTGGTCGTTATTCTGGTGGTACTAATATTCATTGAACCATGCACCTATCTACATATTCTCTGGGTTGTCCAAATCCATCATATTTCTACAAAGCTCTGTTCTCCTGCTTTGCGCCAAATCTAATGTGCAATAACCTCTTGCACTGAAACTAGTTATTAATCTTCTTCTTATGAGTACCCCACCATCTTGCAAGTGTAAATTTAAAATAAATATCTAATGCTGGTAATCTCTGATTTTCCATAACCTCTACCTCAAACTTCATTAAAAATTATTCTAATTCATTCAAACCATAAAAAGTAGGAGGGTCTCTTACCTCTGTACAAACCCATTTCAATGCACACGTCATTCTGGCGCATCTCCTAGTAGATAATTCATGTAGTTGCTGCTACCAATTTTCTAGTCATGTGTCAGAGTCTAAATCACAAGAAATAATACTCCTACAACTGAGCATGCCATCTACGGTTGGGTTGATATAATCCTCTTCACATGCGGTAGTTCTATACAACTGATTCACATCCTTTGTAAGAATATTGTTTGTCACAGTTTCCACATACCTTCCTCCTTCTGAGGGATCCAAAGGTGCAATAAATCTATATTCTCTAGATTCAAATATCATTTTCCTTGTCTTGAAATTGATAGTAGTCTGGTTATCAAAAGCCCAATCCAGACCCAACAAAACTAGATATGGAAAAGTATTATCTACTATGTTAATGACTTCAAAGTCTTTCATGGTGCACACACCATCTAGATCTACTGGAATCCCTTTCAATCTTCCAATTGGCACTACTTTGTGTTTATTTTCTAACTTCAACTGAATAGGTTAATACCCCAATTGAGGTTCACCCATAGCTTCCCATGTTTTCTTTGGAATAACATTGACTTTAGACCCTAATTCTAGTATGATATTCCCCATGTTAAAATATCGTATGTTTTCATTCAGACTAAATTCTTGACTTGTTCTTCTCTTCTTTCAGACATGATTCACTGTCTTTATCACTTCTTCCCTAAGATGACAATTTTCTAACATATTTTGCAGTACTTGTAAAGAATTTTTATTATTCAAAAATTTTACACATGAACCCAAAAAGGTTCTTTAGTTACTTACTTTCTATGAAGTCTTCTCTTTGCTGGTCTAATCAAATAATGGAGGAATGTAATACATTGGCACCTCATCTATTGGATTTTTCCTTGAAGTAGACAAAAAAAATTCCTTCAAGATTTCTTGCCTAGCCTCCTGAAATATCACCTTTTCTTTGTGCGCATCAAACTTCTATTGATGTGCTATATTCTTCCTAACCCAATAGAATTTATATTGATCCTTTTTTCCTGCATCTTCTCTCATATTGGCTCCACCTCTAGTAAATATGTTAATCTTCTTGTCATCCTCTTCTCGATTTTCTACAACAATCCATTGTATGTTCTGATTGGTATGGTTACTCTTTTATTGTATTTTTATCAAAAGTGTTGGTCAATCCTCCGTCTCATGATCTGTTGTGTGACAATACATATATGTCGTAGGTGGATGTGGGAAGTCTCTTGCATAGTGCCCTAGTTTCTGATAGTTATGGCAAACTACTGGTCCTCAACCTCCTCCAAAGCCTCTTCCTCCACAAACTCCTCCTCTTAAGCCTCCTCTATTTTCTTGATTATCTCCACGCGGTGTATTAAACTGAGATCCCTGATTATACTATGGATGCACATTATTGTACTATGGTAGAATTACAGATTGTTGCGGTGATACTCCAAACTGTTGTGCATTGTTGTGCTGCGGTTGTGCTTGAAACTTCTACGTGGGATTATATTGTGGATTATGTGCATTTTTATACTACGGATGCTACACATATTGTACTCTTACATGTTTAACCTACACCCTGTATGTATCTGCAATCCTTTATTTCATAATATCCAAGGTTCTACAGTCCTCGTCTTCATGTCCAACTGACTTGCAAAAATTACAAAATGTACTCTTTGGTACTGTCTGATAGTTTTGCATCAGGGGGAAGTGATAGGCATCATGCTCGTGTGTTTTACTAATCTTGCACCGCGTTCCTCCTGAAGATAAAGGGTTTGGCATACCCACTCCTATATACTGCAAAAATAATGGACACTCATTCTTGTGGTTCACTTTTGTCATGCACATTATACACCATATGTCTTCCCATAGTTGGATCTATATGATTTTACTTGTTTTCCTCTAGCTGTAAGGCTTCTTGCAGAGCTTCATCTTGACTTTGGAATTTTTGTTTCCTCAAAGGATACTTCAAGTGTGGCAATAAAGAGTTAACAAATAAATGTCTATGCTCCATATAAGTAATATGGAAATTCAACTAAGCTTTGAGACTTTTAAACTTCTGATCAACCTCCCAGACTGATTCTCTTGGCTTCTGCTTAATATCTATCATCTTATTCATGAAATGATCCTCTGAGCTTGGATTTTGAAATTCATTGATTATTTTCCTCTTTAGTTCTGCAACAGTTGTGGGTGCTCATTTCAGCTTATTTCTTGCAAGACCTATGTACCAATATAGTGCATGGTCTCTAAATGTGATTTCCAACTGCACGACATTTGTAATCTTCCTGGCTACCCATATCTTCTCACAGATAAACAAATTCTTTTTTGGGTCATCTGACCCATCCCCTTGAAACTCTGGTAACCTAATAGTTGGATCTTGTCCTACCATTGTGAAGTTTATTGAACTACCACCTCCGCACGGTGTAGATACTTGAATGATACTTGTTGAACTTGAATTTATTATACTGGACCCACATCCTGTAAAAATTATTCTACCACTAATCACTTGTTGGTTAACCGATTTTTCTTCTTCAGATGTCTTAGTCGCACATGGGGTTGTGGGTTCCACACTAATTCAGATATGGAATGGAGAGCCTTCTTCTGTGCTAGACCCATGAACTTTGGTTTTCCTCTCATATGTGGCACACAAGATATCCTCAATCTGCCCCATGGCATGGATATCCTCTACCTCTTCCTCATCGTTGTCCAATCCCTCTTGCTCGACTACTTCCCTCTTCTTACTATTCATATTATACTTGTAGAGTCTTCTATTGCACACCACACCTACTTTCCTTATGATTTTCTTGGTCTGTTCATTATCCATAATGATGGGATCCATTGCTTCTTTCTTCTAGATACTCTCCAAAGATGTCTCCATATCTCAGATCTTCCTTAGTGCTTCACCTAGTTCCCCCATGCGCGTAGAGTGATCTAGTTGTCTGACTCCATGGTCATCACACCTTTATCATATAATAAGATCTGGATCGACATGTAAAGAGACCTAATGTACCTTCCTCTGGGTCCCTTCAAGAAATCCTACTCTGCAACAGTATATGACTTCGTTTTATCTACTGCAAACTCAGTGATCCTATCTTATGTTATTGTTATCTATTGAAATGAAAACAACACTAATAATAGCTTAAACCTTAACATGGTATCAAAGCTAAGTTGAAGAGAGCATTTTTCACAAGAGAAAGTGAAAAACGTCACTGTTTTCGTACATGCAAATTAGGGCTTTTGTTGGTGAAGTATTTCAGACCTAAAACCATCTAGATAAGTGTGCCCTTCCTCAAGGATCACTTTGGAATCCTCAGCGCAACGTTTCAGTGGCTAGATCTCCCGGAAAGTGAAACCCTAGTTTTCACAAAGTACCAGAAAACCAGAGTACCAGAAGTACCAGAAAACCAAAAGCATCAGTCCATAAATCCGTTGGTCAAGTTTGAGGGAGTAAAAGTTGGATTTTCATAAATTTGACCGCACCATCTTACTCGCCTCAGCTCAATGCATCTATCCCCTAGATCAGAATTTCAAAATTTGAAATTTGAAAAATTAGGGTTTCCTCATAAAACACTAAGTTGCAGTTGCAGTTGCAGTCTCAGAACCAGTTGCGGTATCAATTGTAGTTGCAGTATCAGTTGTAGTTGCATCCATAGTACCAATTTCATTCACCCTTGAAGTTCTTAAGAGTTGGTGATCATTACCACTACTACTAGATCGTGCCTTTACCTACAAATGTCATCAGAGGTATGTACTCACACATGTTTAAACGGTTAAGCTTTAAAGGATATTTGCAGGAGAAGGGATCTCTTGCCATAGATCCAAAAGGATCTCAATATCCAACACATTCATAGGAATGATGCAACCCAGGTGTGATTATTTTGATATGCATCTGTTATGACATTATTTTGATCAGTGTTGCATGTCGTAGCTATGACCATCATTCTAACCTTTGGTCAAAATCTGAGTCAAGGTATTAGATGGATTAAAAGTTGAGATCATAGAGTTTATCCTCTAACCCAACCTTCTGTCAAGTTAGCATATTGTCTTAGTACAGAAGACAGTTTGAAGAAAGAACTCGTCGTCTTGAGTGAGGGAGACTTGGAAGAAAAGAAAGCACACTCATTCTTGAGGACAAGGCTCCAGGTTTGATTAATCAAGTTGATAAGATTCAAAGGTACACATGACAAATTGATGACTACCCCTTTACAAGTAACCACTATTGTTGAGATAACAGTCTTTGTAAAGTATTATACTTGGTAGCATGTGAGCATATAGAGGTAAATACTTAATGTAATCATTTGCATGATACAACTAACACCTCCTCTAGGAGAAACCTCGTGTGTTAGTTCTAGGTTTCCATGGAGGAATGTTCGATCAAAACACTATAAGAGTGTTGACCTCATTTTGTAGTATATCTCTTACTTTTGATCGTTGCTTCAAACAAGCCACGAATGATAGCTCTAAAGGAGCTGCTGTGATGATTATTCATGCTATTGCTTTATCTATTATTATCAAAAGGATATTATTCTAGATTGTTGTTTTGTTGACCTTGTTTCAGGTCACAGGTGATAACCCTCAGAAAGATATAGTGAAGGTTGCAGAAGGCAACATATTATATGAGACATGAAGCAGACTATGTACATGACCATATACACTCATGCACCAAATAATATGAAGAAGAAGCTATCTCTTGAGATTCTGAGTATCTCATATGAATATTGATTGAAAGGAGCAGAAGGCTCCAAAGATGACTGAACATTAGAATGGGAAGCAGAGCTTGTTTGAACCCTGACTCAATATTTCATATTTAGACTTGGTATGTAACACCAAGTATATCCTGTAAGCGATCAACAGGGATGCGACCTTTGATGAATATGCAATGCTCAAGAAATCAAGAAGATCCCATCTTCAAGAAGTATATGAAGAGGAACCCGTAGCTCCCAGAGTTGCAGAATCGATGAGGGAGGTTCCTAGAGCTAAAAAACCAGTGAGGGAAGTCGTAACTTTCCCTGATGAGGAAATTTTAGAAGATCATGACATAGTAGAATTTCAAGAACCTCCTCAAATGAAAATCTTCCATAAGAGGAAGCCTGCTTGGGCTAGGGATCTTATTCAAGATGGAGAGAAGTATGGTGTTCCCGAAGGAACCATGAGACAGGTGAAGAGACCTAAGCCATTCTCCAGTTAAATGGCTTTGATGTGTGATGTCCTAGAAAAGGAGCCTACCTTCTTTGAAGAATCCATTCAGAAGAAAGAATGGGCAGATTCCATGACATAAGAATACCAATCCATAATAAAGAACGATTTATGGGAAATAGTTCCCAGACCGAAGAGAAAGGATGCGTTATCTTCCAAATGGCTCTTCAAAATAAAACATGCTGCTGATGGAAGTATTGAGAAGTATAAAGCAAGATTTTTTTCTCGTGGATTTTCTCAAAAGGAAGGCATTGACTATGAAGAGACATTCGCTCCTGTAGCTAGATACACTTCGATCAGAACCATCATAGCCCTTGCAGCTAAGATGAAGTGGAAGTTACACCAGATGGACGTAAATACAACTTTCTTAAATGG
>SNQJ01S0034704.1:43519-98206 GCA_010110895.2 Picea sitchensis
CCAAACATTTCCTTTTTATAGATATGTTAAGAAGTTGGGATCATTACCCTTGATTTTATGTTTTGATTTAGCATTTAAATACAAGTATACAAGATAACTTATCAGATTTTATGTATAATGCTTAATATGGTTAATCCTCTTAATTCTTGGAATGGTGATGTTTGATTGAATTCTATACTTAGTTTTTATTATGATGTGACTTTTGGTAGTAATATGGTTAATATGAAGAATTGATGGTTAATATGGTTTCTAAATCTAGTTAAATTTCAACATGTGATTGGTAGATGGGATTTAGACACCTCCTTGCTCCTTAGAATAGTCACCAATCCTCAGAGCTTTAATGGTCAAGATCAATAAGATAAATCATAGACTTGAGCATTGCTTATGTGTCTTGGAGGTCCAAACCATGCAAGATAGGTTGGGAAGGTAGATTTGTTATGTTATCTTATGAGATATGGTTTAGTGAATAATATTGATGTTTCTTACAGTTGACTGTGATAAATTTGATTGTGAAGTTATTGATTTATGTTGTGACACATGTCACTTGTCATAGCATTTGTTTCAAAAATTTTGTACTCACTATTGTTGTCGTAAATGAGGGTACATCACAGTTTCTGGTTGTCCCAATATTTATAAATGGGGGACTAAAAACAACATAGGTAGTTCAATTGACCCTTTATACTCCAACTTATATTCACAACTCTTAGGTATTCCAATGTTAATCAAATGTTCATATGACTCTTCTTCGTATGTGAGCACATGGTAAAAAGCATCCATAGATGATTGCAAATTAATTAAAATACAAAAAATTCAATGAATATGAAATGAATTTTGTGATTAACCATTTTTTGTCTTGTTGTCTCATCTTATATGCTGAATGGGTTACATTTTTATTTTTTTTACAACAACAAAATAATTGAAAATGAGTATTTGATGTGACAGAAATATGCAGTTACACATAATAAAAAACACAATGCTTACATACATATGATGCATGTTGTTGTTGGGTTGATTCTTCCAATAATTCAATAATTCTTATTTATTTGACTATCTCTTTATACATTGTCATGGACATCCCTATTAACATGTTTCAGATATCATCTAGTTTGGCATCTTTATTTTCTTAATATTCCAGAAAAACCAAAACAACAATAAAAATCGTTTAATATTTCTATACACTAAATATTAATTTGGTATAACATAATATTAATTTGGTATTTTTTAAACTAGTATATACATATTATTAAAAAACATATTTAGCAATAATACTCTTTAATGTTTATTTTTTGTTATTATACAATTTTTCATTGAAGTCTCTAGGTCTAATTCCTCACTTCTTTAGAAATGTTTGTTAAAATTTAAATATAACCAAATTATTTCCACAATATACATTCTTTCCATGATATCCCTCATAGTATTATAAATCTTTCCTTTTGTCATGAACTTCCAACACCACTCTAGATGAGGATCACTTCATCATCATTTACATCCTTTACATTTTTTTCTTCTTAAGAGGGCCTTATATTTCCTCGTTGTTTTTCTTTGTACAACATTTAACATATGCTAGATTGAATGTTTGAAAATTGTTAGCTATTATTGTTAGGAACTACATTACGAATAAAAAGTTAAAGAAAAAAATTGTATTGATCACCTTTTGATCCACCTAATTTATTTTGTTTGCAACATTTCCATAAATATCTACACTCTTTTCCACTCAATTTGCCAACAATTTTATCAATTTTTTACACATTAACTAATACATTTCATATAAACCCACAAATAATTCAAATATATTACTTTTCTATTAAAACATCAATTAACTTGATTTTTTCTCTTTTTGGGACATGCTTTCCTTGTGCTTATTGTTTTCAGTGTTCTTATGTGATCTTATATCTACCACGCTCTATCAACAAAAGACTTGCATAATGAAATATGTTTTACAAAGTAGGAAAAGAGATTTAGTTTAAATTGTAACAAGGTCCTAAAACTTTCAGGTTGAGTAGTGCGCTATATAAAATAATAGTCACCAATTCACATGATAGGATAATATGCACTTGTGTATTTACATATGTAGGAAGAAAATCATAGCCTAATTTGCAGTGATGAAAAAACCTCACACTTATACAATGTAGGTTGTTTTTGTGCAAACTAGTGTGCTTTAAAGTACTAAATGCATCTATGTCTCTGTAACTTATAATGTGCACTACAAAAGCTGAAAACGTTAAAAAATTGATAGGGACATGTTTTGGAATCCATGGAAATGAAGGGACTCAATCCATTAAAATGTTATTTACATCACAATAACCATTGACCCAAAAAACACTATGATCAATAGATATTGAAAAATCCCCAAAACACAAATATCATTATGAAAGGGTAAATAAACTAAACTTGTATTGCTAGAATTTGCAACAATAAGAAAATAAAGGGAAGCAACAACAAAGTTAGGGTTTGTAGCCTTGAAGGTCAATCTTCTACCCTTCTATTTTGTTGAAATAAACTACAATATGAATAGAAATAGAAATTTCCAGGAATTTGTGAATTTTTCAACAAAAGATTTGTTGATATGAAGAGAATGAAGCTACATACCTGAAATTTCACCTCTACATATTTGTATGTCACTCACAATAACCCCTTACGAATAGTGCTCTTCAAAAAATCTGTCCACATCGATCTCTTATAGAAGTCTTCCCTCTAACTATTTGTATTGGATTAAGATTTTTTTTTTAACTTACCTTTACAAAATGAAAATACCTTTTTTTTTCCATTACAATTTTCAACACATTAAAGAAAAATGCATCATCTGTTTTGTTTTTTTAAATCATTTTAACATGTTGTGCATCCACTAGTATCAAGTGCACTTTAGTTCTATCATATAACCTAAACAAATTAAAGAAATGTATTTCAATGAAAATGAAAGTGTAAACCTCCACAAATAGTACTTTGCAAACATTTCATTTTCTTTTGTGTACATTTTAACATATATTATTCTTGGTGCACAACAAAATAAAGAGCACATGTGCATCTAGTATAAATAACTACACTGGGGTGGCTACTTTAAATAGGTGTATCCAAAAAAAAAAATAATTAAAAACCTTCCAAATTCTATTTGATGTTAGAATGTTACATGCTTCTCACATTTTCTTTTAAAGAGGACATGTGCATCTAGTACAAACAACTACATTGGGGTGGCTACTTTAAATAGGTGTATTCAAAAATTAAAAAAAAAAACCTTCTAAATTCTATTTGATGTTAGAATGTTACATGCTTCCCACATTTTCTTTTAAGAGCATAGATACATATTGACTATGGTTTTGGCTCAAATGAAAGGAAAAAAAATTATAATATTAAATGGTCGATTCTTGAGATTTCTCATTCCATAGCATTCTAGGTTCACCGAGTTCTCACTTTCCTTTTGTAATAAGTCTATATTTTATTTATATTTTGATTATGTAATTGAATATCCACTACCATTGCAAATGCATTTGAATAATTAAGCACTGAAATTTACAATTGTGATTCATGATTTTGTATCACAAGATATTTCACTAGTTCAACCTATATAAAAATGTATCCAACTCTTATATGAAGCAAGATACCACATTCAATTGGTAGATGAAATTGAAGAGATAATTTACCCCTCCACTATAACATACTATCTTTCAACATCTTGGGCCAATGGTGATTCATCATGAATTGGATATCTTTTATGATGTCCTAAGTAGCATGTGGTTGTTCAAAATGTAAAGGATTGAAGGTGAACCCTTGGTGTGTCCTACTATGTTAATAATCAACCATCCAAAATTAACAATCTAATACCTCTCACTATTGTCAAAGAACTCGATAAAAAAAAAATATAAAGAAAAGACACGTAGAAACACTTCCATATGCTAATTTTCTGAAAAGTTTGAAGCTAAATGTATTGTGTTTCATTCAAAATTAACCAACCCATATCATTTTATTAATTCAATAAATATTTCTAGTGTGTTGGAGTACAATATCAATACTACCCAAAATATTTCTACCAAGAGATCCAAAATGTTGTATGATATGAGAGCAACAATGTCTAAGCACACACCAAGGTTGGTTCAATTGTTACAGGGGAGTGATGATTTCTCTCTTCTTTCCAACTACAAAGTAAATATTAAAACTATTACAATCATGCTTTGTATGGTGCCTCACCATCTTCATTGCTTGTGATTAATATTTAGACCAAATTCTCCTTCTGTGGAAAAAATTACATGATTTCCAATTCTAAAATAAACACTGCAAATCTTAGGTTGTTTATCCTTTTACATGTGTTTGTTCCTTCCAAACTATGAGTAATACTTAAGATATTTTTGTGGTTCTCTAGTTGGTTGTTTATGCTTCAATAAATTTTGACAGAAAGAACATTTTATATATTGATGGTTTTCCATGTACTCATGGCAACATTGAAAGATTTATATAAAGTTGTAGATGCTCATTGTTCAATGCAATTTGTTCATTTGAAGAGCACTCCAACGAAAAAAAGTTATTTATGAAAAGGAAGATGTAAGATTTGTTGTTGTGCATACAACATGTGTATGTTTCTTGGAGTTATTTATGGAAATGAAGATGTCAAGATTTGTTGTTGTGCATACAACATCTCGTATGTTTCTTGGTGATGGGTTTATAATGAAATATAACATTTGTGGACCACCTATTGTAACTTTAATTAAAATTATTACTTTTTAAATAAAGTTAGTAGTGTTAATTGGTGTTTATTAAGTAATTTTTTGATAAATAAAATAAATTTCAATTTATATATTAAATTAGTGGTTTGAATTATTTAAATTTTGAATAAAAATATATCCATTTATTGTATTTTAAAATTTCTTTTGAATAAGTCAATTTTCAATCACGATGGGAAGAATTGGAGCAGCTAGATTCCAAACAAGAAAGAGAGATACATGGTTATATCATCCGAGATCATCCGACGGTTCATATTTCATCAGGTGCAAGATCAACCCCCAAAGTGCACCATGGTAACTGGGCACCAAGCCACCGGGAGTGAACTTCAACCAAAGTTTTGGTGCTGAGCGATTCCAGTTCGGTCTCATTTGGCCATTGGGTCATCCAAAAGTTCAAGTTGTCAAGGGGTTGTAGCACCGGGACACGAGGCTAACCAGGCATTGGGTCACAGTGAGGTTCAAGTCGTCAAGAAATTTAAAGTGGAAGGCTCCAGTTTGGTTTAACCGAGACCACTGGGCACCATTTTACTGGAAATTTCTACCAACTATTATTTTGTGTTGGTTTAAGTCTGGTTACAACCGACCAACTAGAAACTGGACCAACGGAAAATCAGACTATCCATCCAACTAGGCACCGGGTCAACTAGCCATCGAGTTATTTAAGAACTATTCACAATCAAGAGTTTAAGCCGATCTAGTGAATTGGGCCCCACGACCAACACTGTTGCAGATTAATAAGGACAATTATTAAAGGATACAAATTTCATCAATGATACTGTAAGTATTATTTTGACCTGTATTTTATTTATTGAACATTTGAATGTATTTTATTTATTGAACATTTGAATGGTAATAAAATATTTATTTATATTCATCAATTATTAACTCAGATGCTTTTTTGTTTATCAATTCTTCTATTGAAATAAAACAAGAATTATTCAACAAAAATATCTTGTTTTACTTTCAATATTGTTATCTTACATTCTTCTTTTCATCTCTTTGAAATTATAAAAATTATAAATTTGTCTAAAATATTGAAATCATATTTTTCAATCTTTAATAATTATATTTGTTAAACATCAAAGGTCATCATTCAAATTAAAACACAAGAATTATTCAACAAAAATATCTTGTTTTACTTTCAATATTGTTATCTTACATTCTTCTTTTCATCTCTTTGAAATTATAAATTTGTCTAAAATATTGAAATCATGTCTTTCAATCTTTAATAATTATATTTGTTAAACATCAAAGGTCATCATTCAAATTAAAACAGTGTTGCCTTCAAAATCAGTTTCAACAAATTTTCCAATTTGATTTAGTTTGATATGGATGCCTTGACATAGTTTTTTAGCTAGAAACATCTCAAGGGTTACAACACCACAAACCACTCATAAAATATGGCTTGCATTTGGACTACCTTTTGGATTTTTATTGGAATTAATGTAAATTGCTTTCTTAATTCAACATTTTTTTTATAAAGTGGCTAGTTGCATGTATATTGGGAAAAAAAATTGCTTCTAATATATGTTTGGTACAATATGCAAACATACTAAATGAACTGTGTTTATTAATACCATTTATTTGATGTTTTTCAAGAACTAGTGATATGTCTATCATCTATTGTTGCACCCCACTACAGTGTCAACTTGAGAGAAAGCTACTAAATGAAGATACCTTGGAGAGGAAGCATACCAAGAATTGTTGTAGGAACTACCTATTCAATTCTCACTACATTTTGAGTCCCCAATTCATAACATCCACAACACATCATTTGTAACATTGGTTATTCACATGTTGGGGATTGAAACAATAATACATAGGTTGGTTTGGATGATTTCTTACAAGGTACACATGCCTTGAAGGGAGTGTTGTTAAATGTATTCGAGCAAGATGAGCTTGGACATGACACTCATATTACTCATACCTTCTTTGAAATCCTAGAATTAGCTTCCACCACCCCTCTGTTTAGACATGGATCAACACCTACCTTATTGTCACCTGAAAATATCCCCTACCAAAAAATGTTGACTATCGGGACACCTATTTGACATTCATAGAATAACCCCCTATTTTACCTTCCCATCACAAGATTTTTAATTTTCCTCCCTAAAAAAAATGCTCAAAACTTTGAGAAAAAATAGCCAAGCCCACTAGCCTTCGTGTTCCCCATCAAAAATTACATATTTGTGAATCAATGGTGAAATTTCCATGGTGAATCCAAGTAAAACCATTACCAAAATTCCACAGGTGAAGATAAAGTAAGAAGTAAAAACAACCATCGATACTTCTCTCGACTAAAGTATGTCAACGATCCATATGGCCCTATATGAGGTAAAGGAAATAGGAGCCCAAAAATGAAAAGGGGACACAAATGACCAATGCAACACCCTGTTTCCCCCAATTTGTAATTAATCATAGAATAGGAATTACCATGCTAATGCATGAGGAAAATGTAAATGTATTATTGTTTGAGTTGTCAATAACTGATTGCGGGGGTGAAGCCTTAAAAGTACTGGCCATGATATCACTAGAGGAACAATGTGAAAACTATACAAGAGGGTTCATATATAAAATAACCCCAAACCTCCCTTGATAAGGATGACAAACCTCCTTCCAATCCCAAGGAAAGAAAACCAGTCAATGAAGAAAGGACCGGTGGTTGAATCACCAACCAACCCCATGAATGGAAACATGGGTTGTCAGTTCGAAGTACCACAGGGACCTGCAAACCTGAGTTTCCTTGTGACAGAAGGAACATGATAGGTCGGAAAAAACCTCCCAAGGTAAGAGGGACACACACGTGGGAGAGGAGACACCAGACACTAGACGAGGAGGGAAGAAGCTCACAAGGGAGAAGCGCGAAGCTCTCCAACGAATCACGAACAAAAGGATGCGAGCTTGATGCCGAAGAGAATCTGGGAAACCTCGCTGAGGCCACAACCAAGAGAGAAAGCTCTGAGTTGCAGAAAACAGGACCCGAACAGAAGCTGAAACCGAGAGAGAACCCTCGAGAACTGTGAGAATTCCTTGGTGATATCATGGCTTGGCATGGGGGTGGCCAGAGTGCTAAGAATGAATTCTTCTATACCTATGGTTGGGTTGAAGGACGGACACCCACAATCAGTTGGTTGGTGGCAACCTGTAATAGATAATCATTTTCTTACTCTGTGTAATTTTGCTGTAACTGGGCATGAATTTGGTTATACTATGTATGTTTCAAGAATTGTGCTTGATTTCTGAATGGATATATTGTGTCTCTTTCCTTACTACTTGGTTGTATGATTAGGCTAGTAAGAGATTATATGGATAGGACATGATTGGTACTCGTAAATGCTTGTGTCCTGTGGTAGCTTGAGTTAGAGCCACGAACTATGAGTTCATCGACCTTAGGCATAGTCTCATGTACACATGCCAACCTTCCTAGTTGTCCAGAGTCCCTTGAAGGATGAATTCTATTAAGATCAGAAGAGGTAGTGTAGTTATGCACATGCTCCCTGCGAGGCAAGTAGAGACCGAGACTCACTCAAGTCCTAGACTTGATGAATGAGCACTAGGGGTGTGCAGAAGACTCTTCTAAAAGTCAAGCCCAGGAGAAAGAGCGCAAAGCTCTTAATTCCTTCATAGATGAGAAAGCTCAGGAGAGACAACACTTTTCGTAAGTGTTGACAAGACCCAATAGCCGGCTTGCAGTAGAAGATCAAAGGCTGAGACCTTTGAGACTTTGAAATCTTCCAAGGAAAAAGGAAGAAAGTGTGAGCTCGGGGAGGAGCTACAACCATTGTCAAATCTCACGTGGATAGTCGATAGCCATCGGATCCAGGAGAAGTTGCACGAGGTTTAAGCCTCACATACGCAAAGGTGAGGACTCGTCAAAGTCCCGAAAAGATCAGGACCATCCATTTCAGAGGACACGTGGCAGAGATCCGAACCCATCGGGGTTTCGGATACCAGAAGGTTGACGGACTAAAATTGTGGATTCACCGCATCGCGAACTCCCGGTTCGTGAAATCCCGATACAGGAGTGGAGCCATCGGATTTCGATATTTCGGCTATTCAGAGTTCGGGATGTAGAGGAGGCTGTGGTCTTGGTACCGAGAGTTTCAAACTCTCGGTACGTGAAACAATGAAAACATCAGGACCGTCCATTTCAAAGGACACGTGGAAAAAATTCGAACCAATTGGGGTTTCGGATACCGGGAGGATGAGGGACCAAGAGTGTGGTCGCGACGGATTTGTAGAATCGTAAATCTCGAAGTCTCGAAAGGTGCACGTGGTGGAGGTTTTGGGGAAATCCTCGAAAGGAGGTTTCGGTAATTCAGTTACCTGGAAAACAAGAGGTAAGGGTTCTGATCTCTTGACCCATAAAATCTCGAAGGAATCCGAGCCGTTGGATCAGGGCAGACTTTGAGCCGTTGATCTCGTTCAGGAGAAGGAGGACCAAAATTTCAGGATTCGGTACTTCAAATACCGGGAGTACGAGAGGACAAGGAATTGGAGCAACAAGATTCACGAAGTCCCGAAACGCGAAATCCTGAAAACGTTTGGAGGAGTAGTGCCAAGTCACGGAACAGGGACAGGTTTTGGCATACCGGGGTTCATGATTTTGGAATTTCCGAGGACAAGGAACTGGGGTGCTTTGCGTTGAAACTCCCAAAGTCGCAAAACACGACGTATTGTTGGAGTGGAGCTGCGGTCTCAAGATTTCAGAACTTTAACATTTCGGGTTTGTAGATGCCTAGTTTGGTTGGCCTGTGGCCATAACCTACGATCACATGGAGGTGGACAAAGGAGGAACTAGCCTGTGCTAGGCCCTCGTAGGATTTCGTGGATTCTATCCCATGAAGAAGAGAAGAAATTTTATTATTCCGTAGTGGGTGTGTGACAACCAAGATCCCCCCAATGAGAAGAGATCGATGGGTCAGATGTGTTCATGACAGTAAATTTCACCAATGGTTCTATATTTAAAACTATAATGAAGGATCCTTATTGCACCCCACAATCGATATTGACATCTCACAAAGTCTTACGAAATGTATGAGGAAATAAAAGGAAAGGTCCCATGGACTTGTAAATGACCCATATCTATCCTATAGACGAAGATTGACAACTTATGATATTTTGTGAGAGATGTTGAGAGATAAAGGAAATGATCTTGATTATTCTTCATAGAGGAGATCTATGGATTAAGACTCCATTATAAAAATAAAACCAATGGACAATGTTTCTCCCACCTAAGTGGATACATGTCCCAAGATATTTCATGGTAGTTTCAGGAAAATGGGGCCCAAAAATTTGAAAGTGCCACAACCAACCAAGATTTCTCCCACATATGAAAATTAATGGAAGGGGATCCTCTTATGGAACTATATCAATGGCTCAAATTATTTCATGGGGAAATCTCATAAAAAAAAAAGGCCCTGCTATGACCAAATGTGGCTTATATTTCCCCTACCCAATTATTTTAATGGATAAAATTCCATTAGTGGGTGGTTCACATCTAGTGTAACATATTGTAGTGTTACAAGATGATATCTATGGTGGAGATTCCTCCTGCTAGCTAATATCAATGGTTTATATTCAATTAGCAGAGGAATCACACCTAGGAGGATCCAAATATTTATATCCAATTAGATATTTCCACATGTCCCCCTCCAAAGATTCATCCCAATGAGTCCCATCGCTATATATTCACAATTGATTAGAAGTTACCACATTAATCTATACTAAAGCATATGAAGGGGTCTATTAAATATTTCTCCAAGGATGCATCATGAGATAAGGGATCTCCACTTGGCACAATTTTATGATTAGATGGGAAGGGTCATGATATAATGGTTAGACATCCACCATCAATGTTTTAAAAGGCTATATCTATCAGAGGAAAAATTGGCCGTGGGGAAAATAAAAATGTTTATGTGTAGCTGCTAGAGCTTATTCAAGGTAAATGCAATTTTCACAGTTGACCATATACCACTCTTAGTAACCATCAGATGATCAGAACTACTAGATTGGGTGTCAAGAGGAGTATATCCAAAAAGGAATGGAGGTAGATTCACACTATATTTCTTGGTTGTATCCTAGTATGGATCCTCTAACTTTAGCAATGTGAATTAAAAAACTATCTAGGAAAACCACCCACTCCCCTAAAAATATAGTATTCAGCGTGCATGCCATTTTTTGGAAATCATATCCTATAAAAGAAGAAGTTGTAGCAACAAAAAATAAATAATTGTTGGGATTTTTGCACCATTATGTTGTCAAAGTATTGAGTAGTTGGTTTACCATAGGGATTTTCAACATTGGTGCCATCCTTTTTATTCTTCTTTCATTCTCCTTCTCTCTATATAAATACTATTTGAGTATCAATTTTTCTAAAGGGATTCAATCATGCCTAGTATCAATGTTTTATAGTCCCTACCCATGGTGCATTGATTGTATTAAATAATGGAATCTCTAGGATTGAATTTTATAATCCTAACCCTTAGAGATGTTATTGTATCAAATAAGATGGTGGTTTTGTTTTTGTAATTAGGATTGATGCATATTTATACTAATGAAACTCATGCAATTTATCCATGTTTTCCATCTGTACATTTTCCGTCTCACATGGCATTGAATGAATTACTGGATTTGTGCTTGATTTTTCCAAGCATTTGTCTTTTTGTGTAGTGAAGGTGTGTGTTAGGAAATTATTGTTCGATCACCTCCCAATATCACATTCATCCATTTTGTCTTTTATCTTATAAAGGACAGAGTTAATATTAAGGTTCTCATTTAAGGGGAGATAACTAAGCCTATGGATAATAGGGTTTTTGTTATTTCACCTTGGTCTCCCTCCAACAATAGACATCACCTTATTTTTGTTTTGTTTGTTTAAAATTGTAGAGCCCACCATGATGCATCATCCACCTCTATAGTAAAAACAAATTTGAGTTTAGAGAAAAAATATTGTCTTCACATGATAGGACAAAAAAATATTGAGGAAGTATAGACGGTAATCTCCCTTTGGCCCCAAATATATCTTGAAGCATTAGAGTGGAATAGGGATACAAACTTGCACATTGTTATTGCACAAACTGTAGGTTGGGAAAATATTGACCCAATCCATTAGATGGCGATAATGGTGGGAGATTTTACCCACTATCATCTTAGATAAACCCTCCCCTTGATTTAGTGAAGGCTAAATCCAACACAAAGGGGGCAATCCTAGGTGACCCTAGGGGGAAAATGAGATGGAAAGTGATACTTATGAAAAGGTTCCCTTAGAGGTCAATTTGCTCGGTGGAGAGTGGCTTGACAATGAGATTCAAACTTGTTTATGGTTTCCAATTTTTTTAGTACCTGCGGAAGATGGTTGCACCTGCCCAAGACACAAGAAAAGGACAAGATACAAGATAAATAATCCAATGGAAAATAAATTTAATTTTTTTATCCCTATTTGCAACATTCAACAAGAATATATATCAACAAATAAATGATATTTAAATATGCTAAATGAGATGCTAAGAGTCTAGTAAACAATGCAAGAGATAAGCTATCAAGTACTAGAATAACTCAAGTATGAAAGCATAAGACGTTAGAAAAAAAAAGTTGTTGTAAAAAAGCATTGCATAGATATATTATCATCCTTATGGCTATAGAAAATGATTGCTACAACACAAAATTTCAACCCTCAGAAAGTAAAATTAAACGACCCAAAAATTGCGTTGAGATTAGTAGAGTATTGTGGCAGCTTGCTAACAAAGTTTGACGGTTGAAATGTGAGTTATGAATAAAAAAGAGAATGATTTTATGCAACCCTAATGGATGTAGGTTTAATTTATTTATATCTCCAAAAATAAAAATTATACTAAGAATCCCTAGAGGATTTAACAACCTCAAAGCATCAACAATAGATTCCAAGTTGAACAATATTAATATCTCCCTAAATCATGTTTACCAATGAAAACAAATTATCTCCAATGAAAAATTCAGATCAATGCCTTTTAAAAATGGGTGAATGGAGTATTAAAAGAATGAGTTAGATAAACAAAATACCTATGGGTGTAAACCCTCTTACTCCCTAGGTTATGTAGATCAAACTATGGTAAATCAAGGAGGGTGTACACCCTTGTACTCCTCCTAGCTACCTTGCAATAAAAGACTTGTAAAATAGAAAATGAGATGAATATTAATGGAGGGTGTATACACTCATACTCCTCCTAGGGTTTCAACCAACAATAACCATGAAATAATCAAGAAGAATTAACAATTTGAGATTTTCCTTACCAATTCCAAGAGAGATGCAAGAACAAACCCTAGTTCACCAGGCATATTACCATTCATAAGCAAGAGAATAAGTATCCAAGACGTGCGCACCACCCTAGATCAAGCATTCACCAAGAGATAAGCACCAAAAATAATTTTTCACATGAGAGAGATACCAAAATTCCCAAATAGGGCACAAATTTCAGCCAATGGTCTTCTCACAACAGAAGAGCTATGATATGAAAATGAAATGAAATGACCTTTATTTATACAAATCCCACTACAAGTGTTTGTCCACTTAAAATTAGGGTAAACCATAAAGTAAGGGGAAAAAACCCCTTACTTTTCCCCTTTACAATATAAAGTTCAAATTTAACACTAAAATGCACATAAGAAACCCTAAACAAGCATGGCATCACCCCTTTAGGGCAATGTTTTGGCACTTTTGCAAGTCGTTGGAGTGGAAAGTGAAATTCGTTCGGCCCTCTAGGTCCTTCCTTTCATGCTCTAGGAATTTATCCTCCAAGTCAAACCCTCATCCATCAAAACATACCAGGTGTTAATTCAACCAACACCATCAGCCAAACCCTAGCCCTAGGGTGACATCAACCTCCTCAAAAGTGACATTTTAGCCTCAAAAGAAAATCATTGAGATAGAAAAGGGTTGGGTTAGGTCATCCAAGGTGTTTCATTAGGCCTCCAAAGTCTATCATCATCGTCATCTGGTGTGCGGGCCATGGCACCCAACCTATGGGGTTCAAGCCCCAAGGAAGCCCAAGCTAGGTTTGTTCTTTCAAATCTGTCCACCAACTAGGTCCTACAAAGACAATGAATACACCCTCCAAGGATATCAAGTCAAATGCATCATGATGAGTAAATCAAATAAAAAAAAGAGACATCTAAGCACATACATCCAAATCACCTCATCGAAATAAAATAGTGCTCAACGACCCTATGCAATTTTCCAAGTTTAAGTATGGGAGGGTTGATAAAGCAATCTATTGGGTGAATTGTTCTTCAAGTTTAAGAGTGTTTTCCAAGTGGACCCCTCTCTAAGACATGTGGAAAAAGTGAAATGGATGGGGGAAACACTCTTGGGCGTGGGTTTCATGATGTACAAGGGACCATAGTATCTCATTTATGGGTGCCTTTGTAGAAGGTGTGCTGCACCTTCATTTCCAATGCAACCTTTTTCCAAGCCCATTTATTTCCTTTTATTCTTTTTAAGATGTTTCCAATTTTAATCCAAGGTGGGGCTTCTACCTAAGCATGAAAAACAATGCCCACCTTAAATCTACCTTGGTCACATGATGCTTCCCTAAGTTGAAGTCATGTGTGGGGATTCTACTTGAACATGAAAAACAGTGCCCAGAATAAGAGAGCTCCACCTTAGTTGGAATTTCTATTAGTTATTTTTCACGGGTCCCATCAGTTTCTTATGAGATACATTTCATTGTCATTGGGATCCTAGGTGAGCATATAGAAGGTTCATGATTGTATTTTATCTTTTTCCAGCAACAATCCACTGGGCCTTCAACCGCTTCTTCCCATGAAATGAGGGACAGTCCCTTCTTGGATCATTACACCCAAAAATACCAAAAGGTAAGGAGGCGATGGGATGAGGTGTGTAAAGTGACAAGTATGGTTGGGAATGGAACGATGAATTGTTAAGAGGAGCTCTTCGTAGAAAACCTATCCCTAAGGGTGGCCCACTTACTAGGGAACAATGTCAACCACCAAAGTGAAACATGGAAAAGAGCATAATGTGCAAGCAAACATTACATAATAAAATGAAATTATAGATGCAACAAACTCAAATGCCTCAAATATTGAAATGACACTCACCATAATACCTAGATTGTACCTCATGGAGAAAGAACTAATGTCTTTCGAAAGCCAGTTTATGTGGTGGATACAATCGTGATGAACCTGGAACTGTGGTGGTGAGGTGGGTCTCTATGTGTGCAAGTGGACAATGTTGGTCAAGATGTCTCTCGGTACTCCATGTCTGCAACCTGAGGGCCTTAAGACATCATCTCCTTAGTTATCCATAGGAATTAGGTATAACACATATCATGCAATAACATTATCCAACCCCTCCCTGAGTGAGTGAGACC
Organism: Picea sitchensis; assembly: GCA_010110895.2. NCBI lineage: Eukaryota > Viridiplantae > Streptophyta > Pinopsida > Pinales > Pinaceae > Picea > Picea sitchensis. The sequence continues at coordinate 58,599 of SNQJ01S0034704.1, forward strand.
TAGGGGACAATGTGAGGATTCATGTTGTTGTTGGGGACATAATTCTTCTTGGGATATAATGACAAATATATTGGTGAATCCAATATGCACTGTTGGAATGTGGTTATAATACCCTAGGTTAAAGTTATCTTAACTAACAAAACCCTTTAGACATTGGACTTTTCAGCATCACCTGCATGCAAGTGAAGTCTCACTCGAGGCATCTATTGGGGCTACAAGAACCGTTTTTTTGCAGTAGTGAGGGAATGGGAGAAAATCATCTTAGTCATTCTTACTTATCTAATCTGCTCGCATTATCCTGTGTGTTATTACTTCATTAATTTGCAAATTCACTTATATAGAACCATTATACCGTAGATTGCAACCTAAAATATTCACTTGTAAAATTTATAAATACTACGCCGTGATCATATAAAAAACATATCTAGTTTAATATGCATGAAGAGAACATTCATGATAAATCACATAAAAATTCGAGCAAACACAATAATTAACATGGTTCACCCAACTTTGGGATACATCCACAACAACTGGCTTCTTTATTATTCTTTCTGTAATCATCTCATGCTTGTGCACTATGCTTACAATAGGTATATCATGCTATCTCTCTCTCCATCTTTCCTAGCCGCTCTGCAGTGCCAACCTCTCCTTGCAACTTCTCCCTAACAATCATACATAGACCATTTCATTCTCAGTCTATTCTCTCACTATCCTCGCAAACATAAGCTAACATAACCCAACTGAACTGATCAGAACCTAGCAACACAAAACCCCTATCTTCCCAACCCATTACATATTTATACATGGACTCTAGGGCTCAAAACCCTACTTTGATTATAACGAAAACCATATTACAACCCATCCTGAATTCACCCGCTTTATCTTCCCGCTTTATTCTCCTGTTTATTCTATGCTAAGTGTCACTATAAAAATTGATCAGTGTGGACACAGACTGATCTCCTTAGACTCAAAAACCAAGACTATAACAAAATAGACAGAATACAAAACGTTCTCTAGGTTAACGTAATCAAATTACCAATTAGCGAAAGATCCATACCTTGTAATCAAAGGTTGTCCTCGCTAGTTGTATCTTCTAGCTACTCTATCACGAGGCTTATGTATGAGAACCTTCAAGAGACACAAGACAACAAAGGTGAAAGAAACAAGTATAATTATATGTAAACCATTGTTGACTCTTGAATTCGTCAGGACTAAAACAACAACCTTATGAGGATATGAATCTTCCTGCATTTTTATGGAGGTGGTACTCCTCTTTGGCTAATGGTATTCTTTAATAACTTTAGATCTAGAAATAATATGGGAACTTAAGATGGTCCAATATTTATGCTCAAATAAAGATAAAAAATGTTGAAAGATAAAAGATTTATTTTAAGACAATTCCTGAGAAAGGACCAAGAACCTCACACATCAAACATTGCAGAAAATAAACACAATTTCCTCACATCTATCATAGTGAACATAAATATTTCTGATCACTCATAAAAATAAAATAAGATGGTGCAAACACATAAGAGAACTTTCATAGAGTAAATACTTGCATAGATCAAAAGAAGATTATGATGGATCAATTTCAAATACTTTATACTCAGAACTCGGAGTTATAAAATATAGTCAAAATTGATCCTCACTTAGCTCTCTTGGGATTTCTCAAAATTAATAAAGTCTGTTACAACACTATGAAATTTAAAGGAGTTTGTCCATAGGAACAGGATTAGGGATCCTTGGACCATAAAATTAAACATATATAGGAATATAAATTGTAGAATGAAGAAAGTGGGGGTATGCAGAGAAACAAAATCTGAAAACAAGACAAAGATAAATTTATCCGATTTCAATTATGCCTTTCTATTCAAAGAAGAAGAATAATTGGATGGAAACTGACAAAGAAAGCAAAATGTAATCAATATGAACTTAATATGATGGTATCTCTCTCCTATTTCCTCGCTACCTCTTCCTTTATATTCTTGTTGGCTATGGTTGGATTATCGGTCATAACTCCCTCTGCTGGAATTCTAAAAATCTTGGCGATTGAAGTATTTAACCATTCATGATTAAAATCCCTTAATGGAACATTGATTATTTATCTTCTTGTCAATTTCCCTAAGATCAACGAACAATTTTTGTAATATATTTTCAATGTCATCGTTCTTATTTGTATATTCGACAAACAAACTATCAATGTCATCATGTGTGGAATTCCATCATCATGTGTGAGTTCCATCATTGTTGATTGTCATGCTAGATGGTTTATTAACAAAGATGTGGAAATGATATAGTCTCTGTTGGTTGATCTTACCCAGGATTTGTGAATTCTCCCTGGTCGATGCCATTGTTTTCCAGTGATATTTTTAAATTATTTTTTAGGAAAAAAAAAACTTTTTGCCCAACAAATTTCGTAGCTCGAGATTCATGTGAATTGGGTTGATGGATGACGTTGGAATTGTTATGAAATTGAATTTTAAGACAATTGATGTATCTATACCTTATTTATGAACTATCGGACGATGCCAAGACAACCAAAGATCAGTTACAACGATCTTTTCCTTCCTCATAAATTTAAAAAAAAAATTGAATAGGCCAGATGTCGATCTAAAATCCACGTTAATTACCATAGAATCCTTGGCCTTGGTGGGAATCCTTGGCACAATTTACTGTCGTTTTTTTCCCTTCATAAATCCACGAGTTTAGAGGACAAACCCCTCTTCAGGTTGCAAGAAATCTAGCACAGTTTAAATGTAAGTCCCAGCTCCGATTGTTGAAACCTTGAACACTGTCCTTCTTTTCGTAATCAATTGGATGGTTGAATGTTGTTTCTTTTCTCTACTATTTGTTTGAAGTTCCTTGTATCACCATGATACAACCCAAAAGTATGGATGCACCAACGTTATACTTTTCTGAGATTGAGCTCGAATTTTTGAGTACTATAGGGACTAGTGAAAATTCTCAGTCCTTCGTTATCCTCTTAACTTCCTTTTTTTAATTTTATTTGATTCCTAGTAGTTAAGAGAGTGGAACATGGTGTAGTCAGATTTTGCGATGGATGTTGGGTGGGATCTCCCAGTCGTCCAGTGGTTAGGAACTGATCCAGACTGTGTTTCTTGTTTGACTGCAAATTTTAGCATTTAAGTTATTCTTTGATCCTAATCCTGGAAAAAGTCCCTTACCTTTTACATGCATGTGGCCACCTCAATTGACAGATATGTTGTCTTACTATCCTCCCTTTTTAAGAATAACAATTGTCAAATATTCTTTCTTCCATAGCAGTCGGTTTCCCTTGAGTTTCCATTTGCTATAGTTTCGCATTAATTCTTCCACTAGTATCATTCCTTCAATTGGCGATTGGTATTTTATTAAGGCTTTTATCAAGGATATGTCAGTGATTTTGTAGTCAATCACTTCGTAATGTTGCCCCATGTAAAGGACTTATCCTCCCTTTAACGTTGCTTGTTAACAAGAGTTCTTAACAACCTTGATAAGTTTTTAAAGAACTTTGGACCTTCTTCTAGCCCTTATATATATATATATATATATATATACCGAATGTAAATTAGTGTTAAACCTTAGTTATATTTCTCATTATGATCTGTTTTTTATAGTCCTTTTTAACTAGATATGTGAGTTGGTAATTAGATCTTTATATATTGCTTAATAGATTGATCTTCCAAAATTTTCCTTTTTATAGATATGTTAAGAAATTGGGATCATTACCCTTGATTTTATGTTTTGATTTAGCATTTAAATACAAGTATAAAGGATAACTCATGAGGTTTTATGTATAATTCTTAAGAGGGTTAATCCTCTTAATTCTTGGAATTGTGATGTTTGATTGAATTCCTGTTAAGAACCAAACATCAATATAGCATATAAAAACCTCAGGAAAAGTACTCAATGCCTTGAAAAAGAGATAATTTCAGATAATAAGCCTCTTCGAGGGGGAAACCTCCTTTTACCCCACTTAAATATTCAAGTACGAGATGATCAAAATGAAAATGTCTCCTTGGTATATATAGGAGACTAGGAGGTATAATTACAAATAATGGCCTAAAGCCGACACAAATAAAATAACATTACTAATCTAAATTACAACTAATGGCCTAAAGCCGACATAAATAAAATAGCATTACTAATCTAATATGCCCCAATTAAAGGGTAATGAGCCAATATTAGGGCTTAACATGCCCATCCCCTTGAGACAAGTGAGCCAATATTAGCTTAACATGCCCTCCCCTTGAGACAAGTGTTGTCCACAACGCTTGAGGTAACTCGATGCTTCTGGATAAAAGTCTCATCTTCCCAAGTGGGAATCTTCAAATGGTGAAGCCTCCATTTAATGAGATATCTGAAATGGATCTATTCCTCAATTGGCTAATTCTTGTGTCGATGGCTTCGGAAATTCAATATGATTTTTTCCTTCCTCATCAAGTTCCGCAATATAGTTTGAACCGATCTTTCGCTTCATAATCCTCTCTTATTTAAGCATGAAACATTGGAAAACTGGTACCTGCGTGGAAGATGCAGTAACCCACTTGTATGCCATAGTACCAATCTTTGCAACACCCATAAGGGGTATAGTAATTTGGTGATAATTTATTATCCCTTCTTGTCTTGTTTTGAGGTGGGACATCCTGCTTGTATGGTTGTAGTTTCAAAAATACCCAATCCCCTACTTCAAAAACTTTTCACTACTGCATGTTGATTTGCTTGTTGTTTCATGTGATTATGTGCCATGGTCAGGTTGTTCCTTTAAGATTTGGAGAATTTTGTTGATGCTCATGTGATCTTCCACTTCTTGAACCTTGGGATTTTCTTTAGAGAAGAAGGATAGTTGATATGGTATCCATAGTGCCATAAATGGTGTCATTTTGTTATAAAGTAGAAAGGAAGTGTTATACCACCATTCAGCTAAGGGAAACCACTATTTTGAACCATTGTGGCTTCGTTTAACGCAGACAAACAACAAAGGTAGCCTTCCACACACTTTTGTGCACTATCTCATCCATCGATTGAGGATGATAGTGGGATGAGCTATGAGCCAATTGAGTACCCAAACAAGAAAATAATTCTCGGCCCGAAAATGTCTAGTGAATATGTGATCTCCTCACTTACAATAATCTTTGGGCTGCTATGTAGCTTTTGAACTGCCTCCAAGGAATGCGGGTAATTGTACTAGATTTGAAGGGTTGAGAGAGTGCAGAAAAGTGTGTATACTTGGTTAGTCTATCAACAATCACCTACGTGACACTCTTCCTTCAGGACTTTGGTAACCCTCATGGATGAAATCCATGGAAACCTCCTCCTCCCAACGATACTTGGGATGGATAATGGCTGTAAAATACCTGTGGTCTTAACTGTCTCCACCTTATTTTGTTGGTAAAACCACACATTCTCGCCACAAACCTTTGAACATCGGGCCAAGGCTTATCCTGCAAAAATCCTTGACTCTATGTAGGTTTTGCAAAAAATCCCAGTTCCCTCCTATTGAGAGGTGTGCAATTCCATAGTACCTTGTTTGAGTTGGGAGTTCTTACATAAATATAGCCATCTTTGTACCATAATGAATCATCTTTCCATGTAAATATATCCATAATCGGAATCCCCGAAGGTAAACCTTTGAGTGAGAGCCCACACTTTTTCATCATTTTTCCATTCATCCCTTGCTTCTATTATCCTCAATCCTGGTTGGATGATCGAGATAGCACAAAGAAAGGCTATCTCGATCATCCAACCCAAACAAAAGGTACTAATGGAACAAAGACTATCTTCAAAAGAACAACAAAATCATAGCCCAATATCTTGTTACCCATTTTTGTTGTTCTTCCAAGAAGTCTTGTTCCAAGTAGCGCATTTAAGACTATCATGATCCTGCTTTGGACCTTGAAGTGCCTACCTATTAGGTAAGGACGCCATTTTTCAATGTAATGTAGCATTGCCATCATTTCCTTCTCATAAATGGGTTTGTGTAAGTCTCTTCCCTTGAGTGGTTGACTTTCTCAAAAGCCAAATTTCTGCATTAGGACAACACCCAATTCCTTTTCCTGATGCATTGCATTCCACAATAAAGGCTTTTGTGAAGTCCTGAGTGGTCAAGACAGAATGCACACACATCACCTCTTTAAGTTGTTCAAAAGCTTTAGTTGTATCCGAGTCCATGAAAATGCATCCTCTTAGTTAGTGTCAAAGGTGCTTCTATTCTCCATAGTTCCAAACAAACTTATGTAGTAACCTGCCAAACCCAAAAAATCCTCTTAAGATTTTTTAATGCTTGGGAATCATCTAGTCCATCATGGGTCTTAATCTTGTTAGGGTCTACCTTTGACACCTCTGGTGAGATACAACATGACCAAAATACTCTACCTCTTTTACCCAAAGAAACATTTGGCTTATTTAGCATAGTTGTTGCTCCTTTAGTAGTTAGCAATCAAGGTCAACATGTTGCACATGATCCTCCCAAGATTTGCTATAGATTAGTATATCATCAAAAAATACTAACACAAATTTTTCAAGGAAGGGCTTGAAATGGAATTCATCAACCCTTGAATGTGGAAGGTGCATTTATAAGGCCAAAAGGCATGACCAAAAATTCATAATGCCTTCTAAGGAGTTCTGAATGTTGTTTTTGGATATCTTCTTCCTTCAATCTGATCCGATGATACCGAATCTAAGATCCAATTTTGTGGAAATAGATTGCTCCATGTAGTTCATCTAACAATTCATCAATCACGGAATGGGAAACTTATCTTAATAGTGATCTTATTGAGCTCTCTATAATCTGGACACATAATGCCTAAGGGAGCTATCTTTTCTTGAATACCATTACCACTGTGCAGAGTGGACGAACTTTGGCTAGGTCTAATAATGCCAACCTCTAACATTTCTTCAACCATACCAATTTCACTCTTTGGGCATATAGACCAGATGGGTCTGATGTTATGGGGAACACTCCCAGGAATTAGCAGAATTTCATGATCATGATTTCAGTGGGTGGGAGGCCTTGGGAATATCTTCAAATACTTTGGAATGCTTCTTATCAATGATCCTTTGAGATCTTGAGGAATAGGATGTCTTAGATGTTTGAACATCTAATGAGCATAGTTGTGCAATAATGTTCTGATGCCTCTTTTTCAATAATTTTATCATGTCATCAGAGCTTATCAATACCTTAATGGGCTTCCCTCATGGATACCTCTCAACTCAATTTCTTTTCCTTCCAATAAAAATTCATGAAAAGTTCTTGAAAATTAAAAGCCAATCGTTCTAATAATGATTGTAACCATTGATTCCTAGTACAACATCTGCACCACCCATGGGTATAGCAATCATTGGACTATTCATTACATATTCCCCCCATAGTAAGATTGATCTTATTGCATTTTCCTATAATTGATAGTTCCTCCATCTCAATCATTACTTGAAACTCATACTGGATATACAAAACAATTGAGATCTTGGCTAATTTCATGCTGGAATGAAATTATGAGTAATCGGGGGCCAATCAATTAGGACTATTACCTTTTACTTTTGATGTATCCTTCAATCTTTAGGGTTTGAGGAGTGCTAATTCCAGCCAATGCATTGCACTCCATATCAGAGTCAACTCTTCTGCATCTTAAATTGTTTCTATAAGCTTTCATCTTGAGATGTTCTGTTCTTGTTCTTCTTCCTTCACAATCTATGTAGAATACCTTCTCACCACACTTATGTCCCTTTTTTTACTGCATTCTTGTCAGCCACCAAAGCGTAAACCTTTTTCTTTCTTTCCTCCAATTGTTGAGGTGTCAACCTTGTAGGTTGAGGTGTTTTAGAGAAGGAGCATTGTTCTCTATAGATGTTAGGATAGGTCCCTAGTAGCCATAACCATATTTTACTTTCAACATTTCTTGCCACTTTTAAATGCATTCTCCAATGATTTGGGTTCCCAAAGGCTAACCTCATGTTGAATGTTATCCTTTAAAGTTCCTATGAATACATCAATCAAGTGCTCATCCTGAATATCTGCTACCTTATATTCAATCTTGGAAGTTCTCAATGTGCCTTAACCTAACCTTTTCTTGAGATTTATCAATTGGCTAAAGAAGGTATTGCTCTTGTATCCCTTCATAGTGTGATATCATTTTCTCAGTGGAAATTGTCCAAGGACAAGTGATTTGCTAGAACAAAGCCATCAATACCAAACAAATTGATTAGGTTCTAAATATAAAGAAGCAATTTGTACCCTTTTGTGTATGTGGAACATTATGGAGATCAAAAGAATTGCTCCACTTGAAGTATCCATGAGATTGTCTCAAGTCATCAAATTTCCTCATGTCAATCTTAGGAACTGGTTGGTCTTCAAACCAAAGTTGGAGAGGTGTTCACCTTCCTTTGTGTCCACATCATGAATTTCCTTGGATGCATTTTCAAATTTCTGTGTGTCTTCTCATATGAAATTTTTCAATACTTCCACAGGATCTCCTTTAAACCATCTATCTTAGTGTCCAACTTAGCTTCCATTGAAATCCATCTTAGTATCCAACTTAGCTTCCATTGAATCCACTTTTAGTATCCAACTTAGCTTCCATTGAATCCATCTTGTATTTGTGTAGTTCATTTTATGTCCCTACGATTTCTTCTTCACCTTCATCAAGAGTCCAAGTAGGATTTTCCTCGGAGGCTTATTCGTAGAAGTTCCCTTTGGGTGGCATGTTGGCTGGCATCACTTCTTTGAACCTTGATTTTGAGGGTGGTCTCCGCTAGACAATATTTCTCTATTGTATCTCCCAATTTTGGCCCTTCTTGGTATGAAACTTCTCTTATGTATTTCCTCTGGATATTTTTCTCTGCAATGCCACAGGTCCGACCAAAATTGGATGTGCTAATTGGAATTCTTACTTAGTTTCCCACCAATCCTGTCATTTTGGCTCCTTTCTGTGAGATCCTACTTGTATAGTGTGCCCCGCATAAAATAATTGATATAAAATTGGCGAAACTCTGCACGAGCAATATTGTCCACGATCCAATTCAAGTAGTCCCATGCAATTTGGATAATTTAGAAGAAGTTATGATTGTTTTACCTAGAACACCTTTAGACTAGTCAATAGGACTAGTCGACACCCTATTACATTAGGGTGTATACACAAATTTAAGATGACCCTGAAGTTGGAATTTTTACCACAGATACATTACCAATTTATGTAAATGGCCTTCTAGAGTTCATGATCGTTCACAAAAATTCTTTTTTATAGCAAAATTTGAATGACTCATTTCAGATGACTCTAACCCTATTTTGTAAGTAGGTTGTATCTCTCGAAGTATAAGGCCTCAGAGATGAATTTTGAACCCAACGTACCTTGATCTGTATTCTAAATATCCTCCAAGCCGCTCCTTCCTAAACATTGTAGAAAAAAGTTATAGCTTAAAATTCCACTGTGTGTCAGGATGTAGCAAATAAAACCCCAAGACCTTGAGCTCGATTCCATATGTTAAAACCAAACATCAATATAGCATATAAAAAACCTCAGGAAAAGTAATTTCAACGCCTTGAAAAATAGATACCTTCAGATGATAAGCCTCTTCGAGGGGGCAACCTCCTTTTACCCCACTTAAATGTTCAAGTACGAGATGATCAAATGAAAATGTCTCCCTTGGTATATATAGAGACTAGGAGGTATAATTACAAATAATGGCCAATGGCCTAAAGCCGACATAAATAAAATAACATTACTAATCTAAATTACAACTAATGGCCTAAATCCGACATAAATAAAATAGCATTACTAATCTAATATGCCCCAATTAAAGGGTAATGAGCCAATATTAGGGCTTAACAATTCCATAGTTAGTTCTTATTATGATGTGACCTATGGTAGTAATATATGGATGTTAAAGTTAGATTGAGTCCTTACATATGAAATTAAATGAGATTGGGCTTCCCTAAATTCCGTTCAATGGAACTGTATTGGCTTGGGTTCTTTGTTATTGGGTCCTTCTTTAATTCCTTAATTATAGTTTTAGGTCAAATCTGAGTTCTTCGTTAATGTCAAGTATGACTTGATCTTTTAAAAATCCTTATGTGGGGATATGTAGGTTAGAATGCAAATTATTTTACTTGGGTTATGGGTTGATCTTCTTTAAGTTCCTTTATTAGATGCATAAGGTAGCATTAAACTTTTTATGTGTTGTCTTAAGAAGATTTGATCTTATTATGGTTTCTTATGAATGGATGGGTAAATTAGCATTTCAATATCTTATATATCCCTTAAATAAGATAATCCATAACATAAAATAAAACCTAATTGATCTATGTGTGGATGTTATTTGTTATGGAACTTAAAACACATGATAAGTGATGCTTCACGTAAAAAAATGATTTGGAAAATTTCTATTGATGTTAGAGTAGATTTCTACATGTCACAAGGAATGCAACTACGCCCTCGTGTTTTTAACTAATTCTTATATGTTTTTCCCTTACTTAGTTTTCTTGACTTTGATTTAGTTATTGAATAAGCAAATTAGCTATTCTCTTGCACTATGAAGAATTGATGGTTAATATGGTTGCTAAATCTAGTTCAATTTCAACATGTGATTGGTAGATGGGATTTAGACACCTCCTTGCTCCTCAGAACAATCGTCAGTCTTGAGACCTTTAATGGTCAAGATCAATCGAATGAATCCTAGAATTGAGCGTTTCTCATGTGTCTTGGAGGTACTAACGATGCAGGATAGGTTGGGCAGGTAGCTTCGTTATGTTATCTTATGAGATATGGTTTAGTGAATAATAGTGATGTTTCTTACAGTTGACTATGATGAATTTGATTGTGTAGTTATTGATTTATGTTGTGATGAATGTCACTTGTCATAACATTTGTTTCAAAAAATTTTGAACTCACTATTGTTTTCGTAAATGAGGGTACATCAGAGTTTCTTGTTGTCCCAATATTTATAAATATGGGACTAAAAACAACACAGATAGTTCAATTGACCCTTTATACTCCAACTTATAGTCACAATTCTCAAGTATTCCAATGTTAATCAAATGTTCATATGACTCTTCTTTGTATGTGAGCACATGGTAAAAACAATCCATGGATGATTCCAAATTAATTAAAATACAAAAATTGCAATGAGTATGAAATTAATTTTTTGATTAAACATTTTTTGTCTTGTTGTCTCATCTTATGTGCTAGATGGGTTACATTTTATTTTCTTTTTTTACAACAACAAAATAATTGAAAATGAGTATTTGATGTGACAAAAACATGCAGTTACACATAATAAAAAATACAATGCTTACATACATTTGATGCATGTTGTTGTTGGGACGACTCTTCCAATAATTCAATTATTCTTATTTATTTGACTATCTCTATGTACATTGTCATGGACATCCCTATTAACGTGTTTCATATATCATCCAATTTGACATCTTTATTTTCTTAATATTCCAGAAAAACAAAAACAACAATAAAAATCGTTTAATATTTCTATAAACTAAATATTAATTTGGTATAACATAATATTAATTTGGTATTTTTTAAACTAGTATATACATATTATTGAAAAACATGTTTAGCAATAATACTCTTTAACTATTTATTTTTGTTATTATACAATTTTTCATTGAAGTCTCATAGGTCTAATTCCCCACTCCTTTAGAAATGTTTGTTAAAGTTAAAATATAACCAAATTATTTCCACAATATACATTCCTTCCATTCTTTCCATGATATCCCTCATAGTATTATAAATCTTTTCTCTTGTCATCAACTTCCAACACCACTCTAGATGAGGATCACTTCGTCATCATTTACATCCTTCTCATTTTTTCTTCTTAAGAGGGCCTTATATTTCCTCGTTGTTTTTCCGTGTACAACATTTAACATATGCTAGATTGAATGTTTGAAAATCGTTAGCTATTATTGTTAGGAACTACATTACTAATAAAAAGTTAAAGAAAAACTTTGTATTGATCACCTTTTGATCTACCTAATTTCTTTTGTTTGCAACATTTTCATAAATATCTACACTCTTTTCCACTCAATTTGCCAACAATATTATAAATGTTTTACACATTAACTTTTACATTTCATATAAACCCACACATAATTCAAATATATTACTTTTATATTAAAACTTCAATTAACTTGATTTTTTTCTCTTTTTGGGTCATGCTTTCCTTATGCTTATTGTTTGTAGTGTTCTTATGTGATCTTCTATCTACCACATTCTATCAACAAAAGACTTGCATGATGAAAGATGTTTTACAAAGTAGGTAAAGAGATTTAGTTTAAATTGCAACAAGCTCCTAAAACTTTCAGGTTGAGTAGTGCACTATATAAAACAAGGTTGTGTGGTAGTGTAGTCCCTACCAGATTGAAGTGGGATAGGAAAACGTGGCAGAGGCAGATGGAAATTGCAGTGAAGATGTAGCATCCATGTAGTAAATGACATGTGGCCTGTACATTTATTTTTTGAATGTATATAAAAAAAATACAACTTGTGCATAGTGGAAGTAAACTTTTTATGACAACACAAATATGAAAGGAGATAAAAAAGAAGTTTAGTTTGAAAAAGCACCATTTATTTTTTGAATGTATATAACAAAATACAATTTGTGCATAGTGGAAGAATTTTTTTTATGACAACACAAATACGAAAGGAGATATGTTAAATAAGTTACAAGTTCCTGGAAATTTAGATTCATTTGTCATATAGACTGGTGAAAGATAAAAATGTATGAGGACATTAGTTTAAAAGGAGATAAAAAAACAGTTTTGTTTGAAATATATCAAAAAATAAACGTTTGTTACATATTACTGGAAATTTAGAAATATATCAAAAAATAAAAGTTTGTTACATATTACTGGAAATTTCAATGTGTTTGTCATATAGACTGGGATTGGGGCTCCCACAGACCATAAGAGAAATATGTACAAGAAACGGGACTGTAGAAAGAAAAATTGGGTGATGGTAGAGAGAAATAACTGCAAAATAAATAAATTGAAAGCTATGATTTTTGGGCTAGAAATTTCTATTTAAAAAGGTGGAATAATTGGGTTGATAAACAAAGCGGGATGAGATCAGTAGACTTACAGTGATGGTCCATATGAGCCCTTTTTCTATTTTCTTGTGGCTATTGTTTCATTGATGTCGTCGATGACTGCTAGAATCATGGCAACTGCCTATTTCCTTTCGTCGACGGCCTACTTCGATTCCCTTTCGATCCATTCTTCAATGTAGCTTCTCATTGGGGCGACGTTGATCGCATTCCATATTTTTATGTTGAAAAGTTCGTTTTCTAATTCCCAGAAGTCGATAGAAAGATTACGCAGATCCTGATGAATTTCCTCATTCTGTACTGAACATTCGACTATCCAGTCGTTGACGTGATCTTGATCATATTCAAGGATGTTGTAAAACTTTTCCAAAGACAACGCCTTAAACATATCAACATGTTTATCGAAGTCTTGCCTAGTTAAGGGCAAGGATTTAATGATTAAGTTGGGGTCTTGGAAGTCGTTGGTCCTTCCATATAAGTTTATTCTTGAAAACCTTGTGAATAATTTTTATTTCTTTGATATGGATTGTTCACATGATTGAACAATGAGGTGCAGTTTCTTCACTTTTTCTTTCCAGCATGCATTTAATTGAGCGATCCGTTTTTCGGATGGAATATCTTTTTGTCTTCTTTTTGTTTCTGTCATATTGTTGACAATGGTGCCAAAAGGAAGGTCTGTGTTTAAATAGAAATGTTCTTCATCTTTTAACTCTGCCTACAAATGTTCGAGCAAACTATGTGCCCTGGTTCCAAGGGAAGTGATGGTTTGTGATGTTTCCCATGCCTCAGTAACCAGTTCCATTATTTTCTTGATATTATTCTCCACATATCCTCTACATGATGCGAGGAGGCTAGAGGATCCTTTTAAGTTTGTTGCAGGGGTGGTAGACATGACTATTGCTAAAGGATTGGCAAGCAATGACATAGGAATCAAATCCGCTTCCAATTCCTTGACCTAGTCCTTCAGTCTGGCATTCTCAACCTTGATGCCTCCAATGGAATCATGAAGTGCATCTTCACTCGCCTTGTGAAGTTGATAGATTTGGGACATCCGCATGTTGGCAGGGTCAACCTTTGAACGAGATTTTCCTTTCTTATTTTTACATCTTTTTTTTCAATGATCAATTTTTTGGACTGGCTGTCAAAAACAACGCTCTGGAACACGAAGGATTCATCTTCGTAAAAAAATTTGGTATTGGATATGTCCATTGGACAACTATGTTGGATAGCGTCTTTGGGATGATGAAGGTATCAGAGCACCTTATCCAGATCAGGCTCAAGTTCCATGTTCTCACTCTTAAATTCGGGCTCTTCCACCTATCCCACATTTTGTTTTCTCTTCTTGTCTACTGGAAGCTTGTGAGAACTATCAATTTTAGAGTGAGGATGGTCGTTATCCCCTCCTCCGTTTGAAGAACTACGAGTTTCTTTGTTGTTGTGGTGGGCTGCTGGAGAGATGCTCCAGGATGTCATACTTTTTGGAGTGTTATTTTCCAGTTGAAAACTCTTATCACCGGGGCCTTTCCCCTATTTCCTGTACAATTTAGTGCTTCTTTGCAGTGTGTCTAGGTCGTCGACATCAGAAGCAGGAGCGTTGCCGCCAATGTCTCTATTTTCGGAAAAGGCGTTTTTTGAAAAACCAATCGTCGAAGCCAAGTGTTTGTAAATGTTGTCGAAAAATATTTATCGGTGTCGAACCCTCTTAGGCTTTCAACATATCTCAGGTTAAAGTTGCTACAATGCGCTGCGAATTTGTCAATTTTGTTGACGTTTTTCAACACAAAGTCCCTAACTTTCCAAGGCAAAGGAATGAACTGTTTTTTTGTCTTCTTTTGCAATAGATGAAACCAGTAGTTGTATTGTCGTGCTACTTATGCAACAAACATTATGCCTATAATGTGACATGGAAGGAGAGCAAGTTTTTCCCTGGAGAAAAAAATTCTTATCACAGTGTAATTATCCAAATGTTCAAGTGTCCTCTTCCTATCCAAAAAACTAGTTGCTTGTTCAGATATGCAGGGAGCATCTTCTCCTAACAATAAAACTTTGAAAACAGACACGAAGCCATTAAAAACCTCATCGGAATAGTGGGAAGCCTTGTGATCCACAAAGCGTGGTACCAGAACGTTACCGAGTTGAATTCCCAGTTAATATTCTTGGACAGAGACAATTTTGGAAACTAGAAGAAATGTGCTATCGCAAAAACTAAGTAGGATGACATATACAATTTCTTTTCCCTTTTGAAGCTTGACAATTGGGAACAAATTTCATGGGAAATTAAATTTCCACAATAAAAAATGGCTTGTTCCTTGACTGTGAAATAC
The DNA here is from genome assembly GCA_010110895.2 of Picea sitchensis. Taxonomy (NCBI): domain Eukaryota; kingdom Viridiplantae; phylum Streptophyta; class Pinopsida; order Pinales; family Pinaceae; genus Picea; species Picea sitchensis. The sequence goes on from SNQJ01S0034704.1 coordinate 73,976, forward strand.
AAAATATAAAGAGCCATCTAGGAAACAGTTGTTGTGGACTCCTGTCCTGTTATTCTTGTAAACAACCAGGCAATTTTGTGGAATGGATTTCTAAATGAACTAACCTGGAATATTTTGATATCTTCAGGAACTACAATCGGGTCTTCCAATAAATAGGGAAAGAGGTCAAACCCGTTATTATGATTTGCTAGGAACTGTTTGCAATCTTCTCCTCTTAATGTCAATGTTGGCTCTGACAATCTTAACATCTGGCAGAAGACTTGAGGTAACAAAGAAATAGGTGGTCCCGCAGTGGAATAATTCTTTTGTCTAAAATAAATTTATCAGTGCACCGAGAGACTAGTTCTTTACAGTCAAAAAATTTAGGGACACAGCCTGCACGAGAAATCCCAAAGGTCCAAATTACTTGGTTCTGGGTGGCAGGGGTTGAGTAATAAGAATATGCCCTGGACCATTGGAATTTCTAGTCGTTGTGCCTGAAGATGTTCACTGTCTCTCCACAGAACTGTTGTCGAGCTGATGCCATAGGTTTATGAGAACGTTGGTTTTCTCCAAACGATGGTTGAAATGAACAGTTTGAGCCGATAATGTAACTCTCTACAATATCTTGGTTAAATGATTATGAATAGGAAAGCTCCTCGAGCCTTTCGCTGATTAATGACAATCTGTATGGGTGGTGCATGATTAATTGTTAGCATTAAAGCTTACTTATTGCATATTTAGAAATGTGAAGGTGGTGGGTATGGTGAAAAGAAATTAAAGATTGGAGGTTTCGTGAACGTGCCAAGACGACAACGTGCGAAGGACATTTCATGAGTTTGAAATCAACACTCGGAAGGGATAATATAACCCCCCACAAATATTGGTTTAATGTGTATTAATAGGAGATATCCTCGAGCCTTTCACCCATCAATGGAAATCTATACGATTCCTGCACGATGAGATGTTAGAATTAAATGTCAGTAATTGCATATTTAGAAACAAGATATGTATATATATGTATATTAAAACAAATTTTTTATTTTTAATATAGACAAGTGTAAAGATCGCGGAGACAGGGGAGAGCAAGGAATGAATGGAAAGGTCTAAAAAGTGGTCGGACGGTTGTTGGCCCGTGACCAAGTTTTGGGAGATTCATGGTCATATTGACCTATTTTGGGATTTCGACAGCCTATCGAAGGAGGAGCGCAAGACGAAGAAGATATCACAGGATCTCGGCCCACTTTTGGATCCTTTTTGGGTTTATGGGAATATGTAACGGGAATGGGATGTCGGCCCATGGGTTTACCCATGTTTAGGCCTATTTTGTAATATATAAATAGACGCTTAGACTAGATAGAAGGTGGTGCATATATGTGATGTGAATGTATGCTAAGTGTGAGTAGAGTCTATAAGTGCTTTGTGCATGACTGTAAGAGACTTGCAAAGCTAAGTGCAGTTCATTGTAGCAGATTGTGGAGGGCTTAGTGTTGTAACACAAGGAAGAAGGATCTAGCGAGCTGCATAGATATTCTGTCCTGTGCGAAGTAAGGGTTTTGATGGCTTTGTTCTTGTAACTGATTGACTGAAGACAATAAAGAAGAAGAGTTGGTGGATGTAGCCCCAGGGTGGGGGTGAACCATGTAAACACTGTGTTGTCTTCTTTTGTGCTTGTCTTAATGTGTTTATGTCTTATTTTGCTAAGTGCTTTGATGTATTTAGATAGATCTACTTATGCTTTATGATTATTATATGCAAGAAAGTTACATTTGATCTATATGGCTATGCTTAGTGCTTGATCTACTTGATCTGGTCTATTTACCTATGCTGAGTGCTTAAATACATTAGATTAGTGTGGATGTTGTGGAGCCCTGTGCTATTAGCAAAGTAGATGTTGATTGCATATTCAGGAACTGGTGGTAATAAGTGCTTTATTAAGTAGTACAATCATAGATCTATGTCCCAGCTAAGGTTGCAGACACCTGGGTCTTGCAACCACCCATTCCTCTACCTCGGGTGAGACTTCATCTACTTCGCAGGTGTTGCCGAAAGGGCTAGTACTTAGGGATTTATTGGTGCGTTGTTGTAGCATTGAAACCTGGGTCTTCCCCTATGCCAACAAATGGTTCTTTTGCTGGGACCTGAAACTATGATTGCTGGGAACTAAGAAAGAAGAAGCTTTGTGCAAAGATTCGACTTGAAACTGAGAAAGCTTCGAGCGTAGATCTGTTTCTCTGGTGCATAGTATTCTACTTAGTTTGAAAAGCTCTGTGCTAAGGAAAATAAGTCTGATTTGAAGAAAAGAGGCAAGATCCAGAAGATTTGTGCCCTAACAAAGGTAAAAGTGAGAATTCTTGATTAAAAAGAGGTGAGATATGTAAGCTTTGTTCTCTGTAGAAGTAAGATAAGTGGAAATTTTTGTTTCTAGAGTATGGATCTAGGTATGTTTAATAGAGTCTGTCCTAGTTTGAAAACTAGGGTATTAATAGATGGGAGAATATTTGATATGAGTAGATCTGAGAAAGATATGTTATACCTATGCATAGAAAGAATGTTTGGACTAATGAATGGATGCAGGATCCCAGAAAGAATTTATTGCGGGTTAGGTCCTATGATCCTAGCGCGCAGTATAGGAGGAGTTGGGGATCATTTAAAAGAAAGAGAGGATTTACCCTAAGTTATAGCTGTAGAAAACCAATACACCTTGCTAAGGCATGCCTTGGGAAAATACCTGGTTGTTTTTGCTGCAAATCTATGGACCATGAAGTGTTGGATTTCCCTAGAATGATTACTAAGATTGAAAATATTAACATAAGACAAGAAAACCCTAAGGCAAATCCATAAACTAAGGTTATAATAGAACCCCAGAAAGAATCAGGGAAGGTATTGCTACAGATGAAATAAACCTTGAATGACCACCGACATGTTAGATTATCAGAGAGATTTAAAGAAAAGGAATGCATCGAAGCAAGAATAGGAGACTTCGACATTGACTATGTTCTAGACGAGGAAACATAGGTGAATATCATGACAGAGAGAACTTGGAAAGCTATAGGGAGGTCTGCTATGATTCCTTCATTACGAGGAATAGGGTTATTCAGAGGAAAATAGGTAAACCTATGTGAGAGGCTCGCTCAGATACCTATGAATACAAATGGAACTTCGATAGAAGAAGATTTTGAGATTATTTAATTTATTGAGGACATCGCCCCGTTTACCATGTTACTAGGGAAACCTTGGATTGAAAGAGATCAAGCCAGATGAAAAAAATAAGAATAAGTTTTAGAGCAGAAGAAACAAGAGTTAAAAGATTTCATGACTAGAAGGATCGCATACTTGATTGAAGAACAGGAGAACAGATTGAAGCTATTTAACACTAGAAACCTAGATGTTGAAGTTGCAAGAAAATTAGAAGACTCACAGGATACTGAAGTACCTATCTCGGATAAAGAAGAGGTGTTACCCCTAAGTCCTAGGAGAGAATCTCAATAACACGTAGTGACTATGTCCAAAGACGATAATAATCATAACGGAAAAAGGACTACCAAGATTAAGCTCACTGGGAGGAAGGCTAGGAAGCTAAGTAAGAAGAGAGCTAAGTTTGAAAAGTTACAGAAGGTTCCAAAGGGAACTTCACAGACAACAAATTTACAGAATTGGAGCTTCGTCGGGATATCAGAACATCGACACATGGCACTACACCATGTCGAGGCACTATAGCAGTTGGGACCGATATATCCGTTCGACTGCTGCTCAAAATGGGTCAGAAAACATTAATAGCTCAACACCAGACCGTTGGACCGCACCATAATGGACAGAACAAGAGTTAATGAGGCTTCATGCTCGTTACAAGCAAACCATTGCCAAGTTTCCTATTTATCCCATCGTGCCATGCACAAAGAACACTTTTTCTAACCAAGAATTTGAGCCCACAGACCAAGTGAATTGTATATAGTGATCATTGCCCCCTTATTGTTTATTCTAGTGCAGTATCTAAGTTAATTGTGAACCCGATATTATTAATCCCGAGTGTGTATGATCGACGAGCTGACTGCAGTTGAAGAAGCAGTAACATAAGTACTCCTCAACTTGATGAATGAAAGAGTCATGTCAGAGAGAGGATTTTCTACCAGTCTACAAGCATCATTCACAAGAGGACTGTTGACCTCTCCGTCCACTCCTCGAGTTGGACCATCACAATCCGCAGACGAAAAGAGAACTAAACATAGAGATGATCTCATGAATGCTAAGTTGATTCCGAGCATATTTCCCTCCTACCTACCACCTCTAAGAGGCACCATAAATCGAGACAGTGTGCCTAGAGACTTTGAGCATAACTTGGTTACTGCGTACCTCTTGAAGGGGATACGCGTAGTTTTCACAGACCAAGATAAGATTGCAGCGTTGAAGTTTAGCGACTTCAAACTCGACGACAACAAGTTCTACAACATGCTCACCCCACATAAGTATCTGACCAGGACAAAAGGAAATAATTCAAATATAATTCCTTAGTCATGGACCCATAACATCGTGTAGTCCACACTGCTCAATGTCATGAAGATTCCTCACTTCGGAAGACACCAAGAAGTGAATGCATGCGTCAAGTTGTTGTTGTCCTGTTACCATGGCAGATACTTGTGGTTAAACTATCGTATCACAATGGATCCAACATTAATCAATCGAATCACAGAGCTGAGTATGCAAGGGCCTGACCCACAGGATTTTTATCACGAAAAAACCATGGATCGCGCTTTATCTCAAAGGATAAAAGAAACCTACGACGATGTCGATAAAGGCACGCAAGGATACAAGGTAGCTTCTATCCAAAGCAACGCAGTGCACCTAGCCTGTCAATTGATCATGGTAAAGTTAGTCCGCAAGAACCAACCCACCCAAGTCACTGGTTTTGTATTCTACATCGCAGGGAAGTGCGCGAAGGGCCTACAAATGAATTGGGCGAAGTACCTCATGAACCAGTTGGAATTGGAATGCAGAGAAGCGCAAGATTAAGGATATGAGTTCCACTTCAGTTGGCTTCTAATCCTGATTTATTTCATCGCATGGGAGATGTCGGAAGGTGAGACCATCCCGGACATTGAGCCCTTTGAACCTCTGGTCGCAAAGTTCAGTACACTGTGGTATTCCAATGACATGAAAAAGAAATGGTATTCAAATGTTGTATTCCACACATATTACAATCAGCTCAAGTTAGCTATCCAGTCCGAGCCTCGCATCACACAAAATACTCTTCACGGGTTTCAGCCTTTAATGAAATTCAACGCGGATCACCATTTCATTTATATTATAGCATGTGTTGACGAGCACAAGAAACAACTTCAATCTTAATACAAGCTAACAGAGGAGGACATAGAAGAAATCACAAAGGACTGGTCAGCGGATTTCCTCATTCCAACAGACCCTGCCGAGATATCCGATATAGACAGTTTAGAAACTGCGTCGGATACACCTGGAACTAGCAATATAAAGAAGACTGAAGAGGTCCATGATTTAGAAATCACATCCATGAAGACCGCTTCCATATCAGAAAAGCAAGGAGGATATGGCGGAGAGATAGATGGCGCATAAGTTGTATAGAAGAAAGGCGAGGTTACACCACCTAGAGACGAGGATGATCTCTCGAAGAAAAGGAATTTTCCCCCCCTGAAGCCTTCTTCCCGGAAGAAATCAAGAGAATCTATGACCAAAATGCAGACTACTCTCACCTCAGATGACTTCGATTTCATTGTAGCAACACTGAACGATGCTTCCCTGGAGATAAAAGAGAAGTAAGAGGCTTAGCAGTAGGAGATATACAATACTTCAAGGGGTGCAACAGGCACTTCAGTCCAGCCACACAGTCTCCAATGCGCCTCTGCCATTGGAAACGCCAGAACAGGGAGATGAGCTAGCTCAACTCCACCGAATCACTGATACAGTCGAAGCTCGCCTTCGACGAGCTCAGGAAGAAACAATGCAAGCCACCCAATCTTTGGCACAAGTATAGGGAAACCTTTTATAACAACACAGTATTGTAGAACGGGAAAATCTTTCTCTACAAGAGAAGTGGGATGAATAAAAAGCACAACTGCAGTAAAGAAAGGAACAGTTGCTCATAGAGAAACTCAAAGTAAAGGAAATGGTTCACATAACACTTCTCTCTGTGACTGTCATAGAAGTAAATACCAAAGAGCGAGTTCCATACCAGGTGGCACAACTTGAAAAAGTAATCTAGCAGCTCCAGCAGCGCATAACAGACTTAGAGCTCTGCACTGTTCCTGAAACCCCTCAAGATATAAGAGATCAAAGGGAAGCAACTACCCACAACATAGTTGATAGACTAAAATATCTTTCCTTGGACTGCAAGCAACTGAGTAACTATGGTGCCCAAACATACGAGAACCTCACCGAGAATCCAGAGTTACAGGAATTAGAGTCGTAGCTTAAGGAAGCAAAGAAGCAGATAGAAACACTATAGGCGTAGCTGAAGGCCTTGTCGGTCATGGAAAGAATGAAGCGATCTCAGGAGAAACACAGATCCTAGAAACAAATCCATACGATTCAAAGAAGAGTGATGGAAGTTACACAACGGCTTCAACCAATACAAGATAAGGCGTGCCAATTATTCACAGAGGTTGAAAGACGAGGAGAATAACTAGAATAGGTTGTCATCATAACAAAACAATGCCTAAAAGGGCCCATGAATTACGCAGTGATCTAGGAGTTCACCGAGCAAGAGGTCGTCGCACAACAGCAGGTCGAAGTAGCTCGAGCCAAGCTCGAGGTGTTCGAGGTAGAACTGATCAGACCAGAGTGACTCGGGACGAGTCACATGTGAGTGTTGGGGGCTTGTTGGCCCTTGACAAAATTTTGGGAGATTCATGGTCATATTGACCTATTTTGGGACTTCGACAGCTTGTCGAAGGAGGAGCACAAGACGAAGCGGAGATCACGAGATCTCGACCCACTTTTGGTTGCTTTTGGGTTTCTAGGAATATGTAACGGGAATGGGATGTCGACCCATGGGTTTACCCATGTTTAGGCCTATTCTGGAATATATAAATAGACACTTAGGCTAGATAGAAGGTGGTGCATATATGTGATGTGAATGTATGCTAAGTGTGAGTAGAGTCTGTAAGTGATTTGTGCATGACTCTAAGAGACTTGTAGAGCTAAGTATAGGTCCTTGTAGCAGATTGTGGAGGGATTAGTGCTGTAACGCAAGGAAGAAGGATCTAGTAAGCTACGCAGATCTTCTGTCTTGTGCGGAGTAAGGATTTTGATGGCTTTGTGCTTGTAACCGATTGACTAAAGGCAATAAATAAGAAGAGTTGGTGGACGTATCCCCGGGGTGGGGGTGAACCACGTAAACATTGTGTTGTCTTGATTTGTGCTTGTCTTAATGTGTTTATGTTTTCTTTTGCTAAGTGCTTTAATGTATTTAGATATATCTTCTTATGCTTTGTTCTTGTATTAATGTGTTTATGTATTCTTTTTCTATGTGCTTTGATGTATTTAGATAGATCTACTTATTCTTTGTTCTTATTATATGCAATAAAGTTAGGTATGATCTATATGGCTATGCTTAGTGCTTGATCTTCTCGATCTGGTCTATTTACATATGCTAAGTGCTTAAATACATTAGATTAGTGTGGATGCTGCGAAGTCATGTGTTATTAGCGAAGTAGATGTTGATTTCATATTGAGGAAGTAACGGTGCTAAGTTATTTATTAAGTAGTACAATCACAGATCTGTTTCCCAACTAAGGTTGCAAACACCTGAGTCTTGCAACCACCCCTGCCTCTACCTCGGGTGAGACTTCATCTGCTTCGCAGGTGTTTTTGAAAGGGCCGATAGTTAGGGCTTTGTTGGTGCGTTGTTGTAGTGTTGAACCTTGGGTCTGCCCCTGTGCCAACAACGATATTCAAAAGAGGGTTACGGGGGATACTTAGGAGAGGCGAGTGGTCCACGGTCAAATTTTATGTATCGAAATTTTTTACCGCAAAATGTGTAAAACGGAAGAGAGCATGATGGGGTAGTTCAACGAATGATTTGTGTATTTGTGGAATTTTGGGAAAGTGGCTAACTATGACGATCGAAAATGGTCGATCGGACTCGTTTTCGGAATCGAAGATTGAAAATTTTGTGAACGGACCAACTTGATGATGCGCAACTGACATTCCAAGATGTTTAAAATTAACACTTGGAAGGGATAATATAACCATCTAGAAATTTTGGTTTTATGCGTATTAATCAGAGATTTCCTCAAATCCTAGTGTAGCATTGAATGGTAATTTCTAATTGCAAAAGGGCGCGGGCACAAGAAACAATGATTAGGAATTGTATATTTCTTGAACTCGCCAACCCAACGATCTATGGAAGAAATTCGAAGAAATAGCAAAGTATGGAAAGAGGACGGTCACTCTTAAAAATGGGGTGATAATAGTTCCATGAGAGACATGAGGACCCGACAGTCAAATTGTATGTCTCAGAAGTTTTCAGTGAAAAATGTACTATATATATAAACATTTCTTTATTATAGACAAGTGCCAAGGTCGGGGAGACGAGGGAGAGCATGGAATGAATGGCAAGGTTTGAAAATCATTTGGACGGGATTCAAAATAGGGTTACGATGGATACTCAGGAGAGGCGAGTGTCCAATGGTCAAATTTTATGTATCAATTTTTTTTACTGCAAAACGTGTAAAATGGAAGAGAGCATGATGGGGCAGTTCAACGTCTGGTTTGTCTATTCGTGGAATTCCGAGAAAGTGGCTAAGTATGGAATAGGGAAATGATTGAGCAGATTCATTTTCAGAAGTGAGGATTGAAGTTTTCATGAATGGACCAACCCGACGATGTGCCTCTTATATATAATTTCTAATTGCTAATTGCAAAAGGGCGTGGAAACATGAAACAATGATTAGGAACTAGATATTTCTTGAACCCGCCAAACAGACGATCCACGAAAGAAATTTGAAGAAATGGCGAAGTATGGAAAGCGGATAGATGAGCTTAAAAATGGGGTGACAATAGTTCCATAGAAGACGTGAGGACCAGACAGTTAAATTGTATGTCTCGGAAGTTTTCAGTGAAAAATGTGTACCATGGAAGAGGGCATGATAGGAAGACCGTAATACGGAAGATGGTATGATCTGAGTCCGGTTGTAAATTTGTATATTGTACGGTACTGTTCCCAGGTCATGGAAGAATAGAATTCCAATCTAGAGAGTTCCTACCGGGAATCCATGGTAGGAGAAGTGACTGGGTATGGAATGGGGAAGCGGTCTGTTGGTGTAACGATATAAGAGCATGAGTGAAAATGTGAACCCACAAGTTTGACTACTTGCGTAGCCAAACATTTTCGAAAAAACGAATAAGTGACGAGAAGGATAAAGTTCAGGGAAAAGAGAAACAAATATTTGGCCAAGTATAGAAGACGGAAAAGAAGGGACAATACATTCACATATGTAACAAATATCCTATTTCCTACCAAGATATATACTTGGAAAGAAGTACGAAGGTGGAGGGCACATAAAACAACGGCTAGGAATATGATCCACAAGTTTACTTGGTTCTTGGTTGTATGTTTCATCTGTCAATTTGTATATCGCGGAACTCTGAGTCATTTTTTTAGCCAGCGATCCTGCAAGTCTGGTTGTCAATTTGTATAGTGCGGAACTACAGGTGTTGTTTGTAAGACACAAAACTATAGAGGACATTCTTTTCCCTTTAATATAACATCTGTGACACAAATGCGGTATGTGGATCATTTTAGCACTTTTCCATCTGTAAACAATCGCAATCTTGAGCCCTCCAACCCTGGAGTCTGTGTGTCAATTTTTATATCGCGGAACTCCAAATGTTGTTTGGAGGTCATGGAAAAGTAGAAGTGCAATGTTGGGCCAACCAATGTTTAGACAAAGGGGAAGTGCTCGGTCGAAACGCGTGAATCTTCCGACCCGCGCAACAAGGCATTTTCGAAAAAAAATGATTAAGTAACCAGGAAGAGAAACTATAGGGCATGAAAAAGTGGGAAAATAGAAAGGCGGAGGACAATTTTCGTAAGCATGAATTGGTTCAAAAAAGCCCCATTGTTGCAAAACCATCATTTTCTACTAATTGTCAGCAAATGCTTTGTTGAAGATTAGATTTTATTGCAACTTGTGGGTGTAAGTGTGTTATTGATACATTCTTCCATGACTGTAACATATTAACTTAAGTATTAAACTTTTTGCATTATCGCTTGTTAGCATTAAATCTTAATAATTACCTGTCTAGAAATAAGAATGACGATTTTACTGCAACATTGTAATTTGGTATTGCTATGTTCTGTATTAGAAAAAAATACTTAAGTAAATACAATATCGAAGAACTACGAGACCACCGAACCATGCCAATGAGAAGAGGGATTAAATCCAGAAAAGAAGCAACAACGAAGACTCCAAGGAATTTTTTTTTAATAGCAAATCCATTTAAAAAAAAAAAAACCACCGAGTACTGTACATCTATCCTTAGAAATTGGACCGAGTTCTTTGGGACAAAACATTGAACATATCTACGACAAACACATGCATGGGATCCACCGTATGTAGGAGCTATCGAGATGCTCTTCGACATGCATACAAAACTGATTACCATGCCTTTGTTTTTAGTAAATTCTTGTATTTTCTCCTCGATGGATCATCTTGTGGTAAAATTGATAGTTCCCAGGAGCTTCCCGTGAGGAAGAAGACGAAAAACGTTGCAGGGAAAATGGAATATCCCATGACTGAAAGTTAGGACACACCAAGAAACTGCCTCTCCACAGTCGAAAAAACTCTAGGGACACAAGTTTCACGTGCAATTTCGGAGGCCCAAATTAGTCCATTCTGGGTGGAAGGAGATGACTAGTAGAAATATGCCTTGCACCAGTGGGAGTTATGGTCCTCATTCTCGAAGATGTTGATTGTATATCCAGAGAACAGGACAATAGTCCCATAATTGTATATTTTTTGGCTTGAAATATATCTCTGGGAGCATCAACATATCATTTCCTTACAGTGAAAGTATTCCACCCAGAACAGACTAATTTGGACCTCTGGAATTCCTACTTTCGAGCTACAAAGCGGCTATTGTGTTCAACGTTGGTTTATTTTTTGAAACTCCTTCTTTTGGTGTTATCAGGACCTCCATCACTGAGTTGGCAAGCTCTGTCCATTATGGTTGATTTCAATTTGGGCGGAGGAGTGGGAATAGTATCTGCATTTCCATCATCCATTGTCATATCATCGCCCATCAGATCATCTTCTTCTAGCTCGGAATCCATGACATCAACCTCTATGCCATCCATCAATGAAAATGGGCAGGTTCTTTGAGTAGGCAGGGTTACCTTGGAATTATTTGTCTTGAAATATATCTCTCAGTCTACCAAGGGACCATCTCCTTTTTTGCTCCTGGGCGGAGGGAGATGAGTAGTAAGAATATGCCCTGGAATACTGGAACCTCTGGCCATCATGCCCAAATTTGTTTACTATATCTGGATAGAACTGCTGCCACAAGTTAACGACAATTTCCATTTTCTCCGAATGATGTTTGAAATGAAAATTGGGGAGGGATAATATAACCGTCAACAAATCATGGCTTAATGTGTATTAATGGAATATATCCTCGAGCCTTTCGTTGATCAATGACAATATCCAGGGTTCATGCGTAATGAGTTGTTACCATTAAAGCTCACTAATTGCATATTTAGAAAAAAGCATGAAGGTGGCAGTGACGATGAAGAGTGATTAAGAATTAGAGATTTCTTAAAGGCGCCAACCGACCGGCGCACGAAACAGATTGCATCATGTTTCAAATGAATACTTGGAAAGGATAACACTCTTCTCCGCAAATCTTGGTTTAATTCGTAGTAATGACAAATCTTCTCTGACCTTCCAGACATTAATGAAAATCTTAATGGTTCCTATAGGATTAACTACTAGAATTCAAGATTAATAATTGTATATATGGAAATAAGTATGAAGGTAGCGGTGATGGCGAAGAGAAACTAAGAATTGTACATTTATCCCACCCACCAACCCGCGAAACAGATTTCAAGAAATGCCCAAGTATGGAAAGCGGTCGAGCCGGTTACAAAAAAAAAGGTCAGAAGATATACGTAGGAGACCTGAGGGGCCGATGCTCATATTGCATCTCAGTGACAGATATCGGCTTTCAATTTGTATATCACGAAATTTCAGGTGTTGTTTGTGCGTAGGGGAACAATGGAAGCGCAATGTCGAGAGGGAAATTTGTATATTGCTAAACTTCAGGTGATGTATATCAAAGCATGAGACTTTTAGAAAAAGTACTAAGTAAACAGAAAGAAAAAACATACAATATGAAGGGGAGTTTGTTTGCTAATTTGTAAATCGCGGAAGTCCGGGTGCTATTTGCAGGCGGTGAAACAATGGAAACGCAATGTTGAACCCACCTATGCGGGAACCCGCGATTCAAAAAGTTTGTTCAATATGAAATGGGGAAGTGGTCGGTCGGGTTGGTTATATAAAAGTAACAATGGAAATATGAAGACGTGAATCCGCCAAATCCCGTAGCTAGACATTGTCCGAAAAACGAGTAAGTAAAGAAATAAAAAGCAGAGGGCAAAAGAGAAAGTGGATGACAATTTTCGGAAGCGGGAATTAATGTAAGAAAGAATCATTGATGGTCTTAAAAGTAACTATGGAGTGCATTACACATGTTAACAGGTTCTTCAATCAAGGAATAAATACAATGAGCGATGTTTATAGTTTCTAGGATCTGTTTGTATAAGAGAAGCGTCGAAAAGTTACAAGAAAATAAGTTTTTGTACTGTTAGCTTCACCGCAAGTATAACAATGACAAATTTGAATTTTAATGTCCTCTCGATCATATGATTGTTCCATTAGACTTCGCATAATATATATTCTTTTATTTCAATTTGTTTGCTAATTTTTAGATTGCGGAAGGCAGGGTGTTGTTTGTAGGCGATGGAACAATGGAAACACAATACTGAACCCGCCTATCCGGTAACTCACCTATTCAGAAAGCCGCGAGCCAAAATTTTTGTACAATATGAAATAGGGAAGTGTTCAGTCAGGCTGGTGATATAAAAGTAAGTGAAATCTGAAGACGTGAATTGTCCAACCTCCACACCTAGAAATTTTCCGAAAAATGAGCAATACATAATAAATATGCACTTCTATAAAGTATGGACATGAGATTTTATATAGCATGTACGGATCCCACATTCCATAATTAGCCACTTTTTGGATCACAGGTTATAGGGCCGGTGGGCTCAAAATTGGGCCTTTATTGTTCATGCCCTACAAATAGCACCCAGAATTCTGAGATATACAAATTGCCAAGCGGACTTGCGGGCTGTCTGGCTCAACATTGCACTTCTATTGTTCTGTGTCCTCCAAACAACACTCGGAGTTCCACGATATACAAATTGACAGACGAACTCGAGGGATGACGTGCTCAAGATTGCGATTGTTTACGGATGGTGATCCCTATCAACTATATAACATTATCTAAAAATATTATTTTCAATACTAAATTATTAATATTAAATATTGATATTATAAAATTTAATTAGACAAAAAAAATTGTACAATATGAAACGTGGAAGCGGTCAGTCGGGTTAGTGATATTAAAGTAACTCAAATCTGAAGACGTGAATCCACCAACTTCTGCACCAAGAATTTTTTTGAAAAAATGAGTAATACATACTAAATATGTACTTTTATAAAGTATGGACATGAGGTTTTATAGAGCATGTACGTATCCTGCATTTCATACTTAGCCACTTTTTGGATCGCAGGTTCTTTGGCTAGTGGGCTCAAAATTGGGCCTCTATTGTTCCGTGTCCTACAAATAGCACAGACAGTTTCACGATATACAAATTGACAGGCGGACTTGCGGGCTGGCTGGCTCAACATTGCACTTTTATTGTTCTGTTTCCTCCAAACAACACGAGGAGTTTCGCGATATACAAATTGACAGACAGACTCCAGGGCAAGTGGGCTCAAGATTGCGATTGTTTACAATGGTGATCCCTATCAACTATCTAACATTATCTAAAAACATTATTTTCAATACTAAAGTATTAATATTAAATATTGATATTGTACAATTTAATTACATAAAAGTATTAAAGGATGTTAAATATCTTATTTAAAAGAAAAACCCGCGTATTCAGAAACTTGCGTTCCAAAAAATTTGTACAATATGAGATGGGGAAGCGGTCGGTCGGTTGTACAATATGTACTTGTATAAAGTATGGACATGCGATTTTATAGAGCATGTACGGATCCTGCATTCCATACTTAGCCACTTTTTGGATCGCGGGTGCTCGGGCTGCCGTACTCAAAATTGGGCCTCTATTGTTTCGTGCCCTACAAATAGCACCCAAAATTCCGCGATATACAAATTGACAGGTGGATTTGCGGGTTGGACAGCTCAACCTTTCACTTCTATTGTTCTATGTCCTCCAAACAACACTCAGAGTTATGCGATATACAAATTGACAGATGGACTCCAGGGCTGGCGGGCTCAAGATTGTGATTGTTTATCATGGTGATCCCTATCAACTATCTAAAATTATTTTCAATACTAAAGTATTAATATTAAATATTGATACTGTACAATTTAATTACATAAAATTATTAAATGATGTTAAATATATCTTATTTAAAAGAAAAACTCGCGTTCCAAAATTTTTGTACAATATAAAACGGGGAAGTGGTCGGTCAGGCCGGTGATATAAAAGTAAGTGGAAATTTGAACACGTGTATCTGACAACTTCCGCACCTAGAAAGTTTCTAAGAAATGAGTAATACATACTAAATATGTACTTCTATATAGTATGGACATGAGATTTTATAGAGCATGTATGGATCCCTCATTCCATACTTAGCCACTTTTTGGATCGCGGGTTCTTAGGCTTGTGGGCTCAAAATTGGGCCTCTATTGTTCCATTCCCTACAAATAGCACCCAGAGTTCCACGATATACAAATTGACAAGCAGACTTGCGGACTGGCTGGCTCAACATTGCACTTCTATTGTTCTGTGTCCTCCAAACAACAGTCAGAGTTCCGCGATATACAAATTGACAGACGGACTCGAGTACTAGTGGGCTCAAGATTGCGATTGTTTACGGATGGTCATCCCTATCAACTATCTAACATTATCTAAAAACATTCTTTTCAAATACTAAATTATTAATATTAAATATTGATATTGTACAATTTAATTACATAAAATTAATAAAAGATGTTAAATCTCTTATTTAAAAAAATTATATTAATTCTATCACCGCAAGCATAACAACGACCAATTTGAATTTTAAGGGCCTGCTGTTGATATGATAGCACAATTGGACTTCGCACAATTTATATTCGTTTATTACAATATGAAACAATGAAGCGATTGGTCGGGCTGGTGATATAAAAGTAAGTGAAATCTGAAGACGTGAATCCACCAACTTCCGCACCTACAAATTTTCCGAAAAACGAGTAATACATACTAAATATGTACTCTTATAAAGTATGGACATGAGATTTTATAGAGCATGTATTGATTCTGCATTCCATACTTAGCCACTTTTTGGATCACGGGTTCTCGCGCTAGCGGGATAAAAATTGGACCTCTATTGGTCTATATCCTACAAATAGCATCCAAAGTTCTGCGATATACAAATTGGCAGGCAAACTTGCGGGCTTGTTGGCTCAGTATTTCACTTTTATTATTTTGTGTCCTCCAAACATGACTCGAATTTCTGCAATATACAAATTGACAAGTGAACTCCAGAGCTGGTGGGCTCAAGATTGTGATTGTTTACGGATGGTGATCCCTATCAACTATCTAACATTATCTAAAAACATTATTTTCAATACTAAATTACTAATATTAAATATTGATACTCTACAATTTAATTACATAAAATTATTAAAGGATGTTAAATATCTTATTTAAAAGAGAAAAACGCGTATTCGGAAACTCGTGATCCAAAAAGTTTGTACAATATGAAACAAGGAAGCGGTCAGTCATGTTGGTGATATAAAAGTAAGTGGAAATCTCAACACGCGTATCTTCCAACTTCCGCACCTATAAATTTTCCAAGAAACGATTTATACATACTAAATATGTACTTTTATAAAGTATGGACATGAGATTTTATAGAGCATGTACGGATCCCTGATTCCATACTTAGGCACTTTTTGGATCGCGGGTTCTCAGGCTGGCAGGCTCAAAATTGGGCCTCCATTGTTTCGTGCCCTACAAATAGCACCCAGAGTTCCATGATATACAAATTGACTGACGGACTTGCGGGTTGGATGGCTCAACATTTCACTTCTATTGTCCCGTGTCCTCCAAACAACACTTGGAGTTCTGCAATATACAAATTGACAGACGGACTCCAGGACTGTCAGGCTCAATATTGCTATTGTTTACAGATGGTCATCCCTATCAACTATCTAACATTATTTTCAAATACTAAATTATTAATATTAAATATTGATATTGTACAATTTAATTACATAAAATTATCAAAGGATGTTAAATCGCTTATTTAAAAAAAATTGAAGGAAACAATTTTTTATTTTTTTTAAATTCTATCACCGCAAGCATAACAATGACCAATTTGAATTTTAAGGGCCTCTTCTTGATATGATAGCACAATTGGACTTCACACAATATATATTTGTTTATTTCAAATTATTCCAGGAGATTGATTTTACCAAGTTCATCGATCAAGGAAAAGTGCTAAAACAAGCCACATACTACATTTACGTCACATCACCATACAAATTGGCAGCCGTATTTGCAGGCTATCTGGTTAAAAATTGCAATTCTATTGTTCTGTTTCCTCCAAACAACGCTCATAGTTCCGCGATATACAAATTGAGAGACGAAGCATACAACCAAGAACTAACTAAACTCCAAACATGTCGCAAGCAAGTTCCCACAAGGTTCCATAGAGCAGCATACATCGACCTTTGCATGAAACAATTTTATATACAAAGAAAATACATTGCAGCATTGGTTTTATCTTACATCTAGTATATGTTCCCACAAGAAAATAACTAGGGCCATGGGATATATGGGGTTTGCTGCCATGCTTTCCATTTTTGGACCGAACAATCTTATGGACATGCAATATCAAGTACTCGAGTCCGACGGACATTCATTTGGGTGTTGAATAAATATTACAGAGACACATAACATATTTTCGTTTCTTGCCAAACCTCGATATGTTTTTTTTTCCCTTCTTTAGCCAATATGAAATATTGCAGTGTCCTTATTTAAGGTAATTTTTTTGTGTATCCGAAAGTCGCGCAACATGTAGACGTTGCTTGCCTTTTTCTGTAGGTATGTTGCATATGACAATTCTTCCAACCTAGGAAGCACATCTTGTAACATGGGCTACCTAATTGTATAATGCACGGTTGTGTTTCCCATGGTTCGGATGGCAACATTGAGGCAATGTCCATATGTATGTATATGGACATTTTTCACCTCATCGTAGACAATCAATCGTATCATCACTTATCAAAGCGGAAGCATAAGAAAGAGAGTTTCATTTCACACATACAGGCTCAAAGGGGGCTGAGTATGTATTCGCTGCAACCAAAACACCTTCAACCCGGAAACACGAGCATAGGAATTAATACATTGAACAATATAATACACAACTACACCCCCTTCCCCCCTTAAAAAAATAGATAAATAAAACAAGCCGCAGAAATTTGGTGAAGGATATTTGTATAAGGAAAGTGAGGATGATTTTGTGGATGTATACACACAACAGTTGTAGAGCTAGCTAGTTTCTTCAGATCCTGTACTATGTCTGCTCGCAACTCTGTTACAAACGTTGCTTGGGTTGTGCGGAAGATCCTTTCTCTAACATCCCTTTTCTTTGTTATATTTTTGAAGAGCATACGTGGAAACTTCCCTTTATGCAATTGTTGTTCCATTGACGAAAACAAATTTGAATAGCTATCGAACAATTGCAGCTGCAACGTGGAACAATGCAATATTTGTGTAACTTACGTGAGATACATGCACATGTGAAAGTAAAGGACAAACTGGATATGAAAAGTGGTACCATTGCCTTGTCGTTGTCTGAATATTCATCCTTTATATGGAGAATGTGTTGCGAGCCAAGTTTTCTCACCAGTGTGACAGTCGCGCTAATGGTTCCGATTGGGTAAATATCACTGCCTTGTGCAAGCTGGATGATAGTCGTGTCCGGGACGAAACGATATTCTGAACAAACAGCGGGAATTTTTTCCACAATACTTGTTTCATTGAGCGAAATAATACGATCACAATCACCATGGTCATATACTGTTTTGGGAAATATATTAAAATTTGTAATGGACATCCCATTACCCAACAATATCTTTTCTGCATGTTTCTAGACAAGTTGTGTAGGAATAGTCAGTGTGACTATCATCATGGCCTCATTGTTTGTCATGTCAGCACACATAATGGATCTAGTTTTGTTTTCCTTGTCCAAGTAGGTGCTATAGATGACCATTATTTCCCCGATGAACACTTTTCTTGTTCAACGGTTTTTCAATCCCTCTATTGATAGTACTTTGGGTGTTACAACTCTAGACCTAGTGACAATATTTGAACACGAAAACTAAAGTGAATGGTAGTGTGCATTTTTTTTTCATTCTTCTTTCACTGGCATAAATCTACAAGTAGACGCATAGCTTCAATGAAATAAGTAGCCAGAGTTTTGTAGCCACACCTCTTAGTCTACGAAACCTGCACTATGTTCGACGTCTCGATATTACTTGTTGATACTTCTTGTAAACTGCAAACCATGTATTGCATATGACATCAACATATTCACCATGCCATATATGAATAAATAGTCGAGGAAATTTGTTTGGTAAACATACTAGGAGCAGAGTGTATGCATATTTACCTTTGGCCTTGTCGGTCTGCTGATGTCTGGGACGACTGACTGCTCATGGCCATGTCACTAGTCCAACTTTTTCTGATGCAAGCATGTGTATATGAACATCAAAAGGAATAAACAAGCATATGCATTGTATATTGTCCATAATAGTTCTTAATGTCACATGTAGGGTGGAAGGAGGTGGAATACGAAATAGGGTGTCGAGGAATATAATCAGGAAACATTAGGACCCGAGCATCGGATTGTATGCTTCTGATTTTTTGATTGGAAAAATGTGTAACAGTAAACATGTCATGAGGGCGGGGCACCATGGCCAATCTATATATCGCGGACCCACAAAAGCCAGGGGAGAAATCTTGAACCCGCCAGCTCGGCACCGACAATAGACAAAGTGGGTAAGTATGGAATAAGGTAGAAGTGTGACCATAAATGTGAAACCGTTAGTCCACCAACTGACACACCAAGGAATTTTTAGAAATACCACTAAGAAAAGGAATTAGAAAACAAAAGGGATAATAGAAAATGGAAAAAGTAGAAATGGTGAGGTCAGAAAGGCCCATTGCTGCCAAGTCATCGTTTTCTAGTATAATATTATATGCCCCCACCTAGTTTGTATATTTAATTTACTAGCACAATTGGTATACCTTTTCGAAGATTGTACCATAGAACCCTCTGCTGTTGCACAAAAAAATTCATCTTCATGTCCAACTAACTTGTTTCTTCCAAGGTAGCAACGTCGAATATACAATGGACATGAAGGAAAGTTAGTATGAAGACATACATGTAAAATAAAGAGAAACAATTCTATTTATTCCAATGTAACAACAAACAAAATATGATTCACATGAGAATACACAGAAAGATACGTAGTATATACATACAGGTAAACCCAAAAAATTATATTTGAAGGAAGAAAAGAACAAAAAAAAAAGGTTCAAAGTAGTAGAACAGGCACAACAAATATACAGACAGTAAATGAAAAAATGAACACTGGAATATAAAATAAGAGTACAGGTATCCACCTCTGCAACTCCTCGTATACATTCCCGCCAAAGAGTCCATCGTCTTCTCCAGCCATTATGTTTGTTTAAATGTAGCAATGCAAGAAAAATACGATGGACATGAAGGAGGTTAGTATGCAGGAAGACATGTAATGAAGATAAGTTATTATGTAGGAAGGTACACAACATCTACATACAATGAAATAGGTGAACACATATACAGAAAATAAATGAAACATAAAACAATGAAATATGAAATAACAGTACAAGCATGTACCTTTCTATCTCCTCTTCAACCGATGCAATCAAGACTCTATCGTTTTCTCCATTTATTCTATTTGTTTGAATGTGGGAACACACAAAATACAATGAACATGAATGGAAGCTAGTATGCACCAGAGAACAAGTAATATGTACATACCGTAAAAGAGACTCAATGAATAGTATAAAAGATAGGCATACACATGAACCTTTGTGCTTCTCCATCCATAGCTGTAAATATGTAATTTTTTTCCCTGCCCAAAATATATTACAAGCCACAAAATATTATGAAATTGCATGTTCGTAGCTAAACGATTTTTGGTTTTCCGTGGAAACGTATCCAGATATGCTTCCACCCATGGAAATGCATGTTCTTTATCCTCTACACAGACTATTTTTCCCACGATACAAGATTTTGGTTTTCCGTGGAAAACTACCCAAATATGCTTCTAGACATGGAAATATAATTTTGAAGAATCTTTGTTGTGTATATCATATCTCAAGTACAATACAAATTGTATTGTGGGAACACCAGTCTATGTAGAGGATAAAGAACATGTATTTTCATATGGGCACATTTCACCATACATGGTTTATAGCTGTAGCCTCCATATGTTTTAGCTTAACAAAAAAACAACAGATATTGCAATTTCACATGTACTTCTCGAACTATTTTTCATGCAACAATTTTCTATCATGTCAACACTGAAGCACCAACAAAATCTCACAGTAGAACATATATAGACCTCGCCAGACATGGAAAATAACACAATTGCATGCCCACTGGTGGGTGCAGGGGATGAACATCGTAAAGCGCCCAAAAAATAATAACAATACAACAACAACAACAAAAAACAACTCCAACTACCGGCGTAGGACCCCAACCCTACAAATCCAAATCAAACAAAATAAAATAGCAAGCACCAAACCAGTGAGAAAGGAAGAACAAGCCCAACTATAGCCCTAGGGCCCCAAAGCGTAAACTTGAGCCAAATAAACACAACCAACAACCGACGAACCAAGGAATAAGAAACAACCACCGAACCAGTAAACAACATATGTATCTCCAATGATTACGAAACTGTAGCTGAAGCATAAAAGGAACCTGAAAGATATGACAAGCATGCCAGTAGAAATAAAAAACATTCTTACTTGTAAACTGCAAACACCAAACAACAAAGAAGGAATAGAAAATGAAACTATGGCATGGAAACTTACTCTGAAACGATGAAAGGCATAAGCACAGGTCGAATTGTGAACCAAACAACAACAACAAGCAACAATTGATGACCGACGAAGAAGAAGCACTCACCGAACCAATAAACAATGTATGTAGCTTCAACGATGACAAAATTGCATTGCAAGGATAGAAGAAGGATGAAACCTACAATGCCTATGCAACTGGCAGTGGACAACAATATTGTCCAAAATCGCTGCAACATTGTATGGAAAATTTCAAGGAAAAATGTACTGTGAGAAGCATATTTAGATAAACATTTAGGTTGTCAGGCTGTGTAAGGGCCTCGCGGTATGAAAACATTTAATATTTCATGCCTGTTGGAGGACCTTGCGTCATGTAAACATTTAAGCTATTAGGCCTATTAAAGAACCTCAAAAAAAGTGTCGATACATTTCAATACAAATACATGTGGCAGGGACCAATAATTAGCACAAATAAAAAAATAAATCACAATACAAGGTTATAAACTTTGGAATTATCGAGCACTATAAAGCTTGGATATATAAACATTTCAATATGATTAGTACAAATAAAAAAAGCATCGTATATGATCTAAGACAATGCTAGCAGACAATGCTAAGACACACATTTGAACTAATACTAGCATTAATCCACCTTCAAGCAATGCATAAGAAAAATGTATGATTCAAAAAGATTGGATACGCTAAATATAAAACATTGGGAATAGTGAAGCCGACAATAAGACCTCCAATCTGTTATCCAATCAGATCATTACATATATGGTACTTTTTATTATATAAAATTCAATGTTTTTAGTTCCCTAGCTCCAACAATAGATATTATGCAAATATTTGTGGTCAAAGGACAAACTAATATGAGATCAACGAATTATCGATCACTATAGTCCCTCTATCCCTACGACATGGACTAATAATAGTCACCAATGCACATGATAGGATACGATGCACTTGTGTATTTACATATGTAGGAAGAACATCATAGCCCAATTTGCAGCTATGAGAAAACCTCACACTTATACAATGTAGGTTTGTTTTGTGCAAACTGGTGTGCTTTAAAGTGCTAAATGCATCTATGTCTCTGTAACTTATAATGTGCACTACAAAAGATGAAAACATTAAAAAATTGATAGGGACATGTTTTGGAATCCAGGGAAATGAAGGGCCTCAATCCATTAAAATGTTATTTACATCATAATAACCATTGAGCCAAAAAACACTATGATCAATAGACATTGAAAAAAACCCAAAACACAAATATCATTATGAAAGGGTAAAGAAACTAAACCTTTATTTCTAGAATTTACAACAATAAGAAACTAAAGGGAAGCAACAACAAAGCTAGGGTTTGTAGCCTCGAAGGTCAGTCTTCTACCCTTCTATTTTGTTGAAATATACTACAATATGAATAGAAATAGAAATTTCCAGGAATTTGTGAATTTATCATCAAAATATTTGTTAATATGAAGAGAATGAAGCTACATGCCTGAAATTTCGCCTCTACATATTTGTATGTCACTCACAATAACCCCTTACAGATCTTGCTCTTCAAAATATCTTTCCACGTCGATCTCTTATAGAATTGTTCCCTCTAACTATTTCTATTGGATTAAGATTTTGTTTAACCTACCTTTACAAAATGAAAATACCTCTTTTTTTCCCATTACAATTTTTAACACATTGAAGAAAAATGCATCATCTAATTTATTTATTTTTAAATCGTTTTAGCATGTTGTGCATCCACTAGTATCAAGTGCAATGTAGTGCTATCATATAACATAAAAAGATTGAAGCAATGGATTTCAATGAAAATGAAAGTGTAAACCTCGACCAATAGTACTCTGCAAACATTTCATTTTCTTTTGTGTACGTTTTAACATATATTTTTCTTGGTGCACAACAAAATAAAGAGCACATGTGCATCTAGTATAAACAACTACACTGGGGTGGCTAGTTTAAATAGGTGTATCCAAAAAACAAAAAAACAAAACCCTTCTAGATTCTATTTGATGTTAGAATGTTACATGTTTCTTACACGTTCTTTTAAGAGCATAGACACATATTGATTATGGTTTTGGATCAAATGCAAGGAAAAAAGTGATAGTATTAAATGGTCGATTCTTGAGATTCCTCATACCATAGCATTCCAGGTTCACTAGGTTCTCACTTGCCTTTTGTAGTAAGTCTATATTTTATTTACATTTTGATTATCTAATTGAATATCCACTACCTTTGGACATGCATTTGAATAATTGAGCATTGAAATTTACAATTGTGATTCATGATTGATTTTGTATGCACAAGATATTCCACTAGTTCAACCTATATAAAAATGTATCCAACTCTTATATGAAGCAAGATACTACATGCAATTGGTAGATGAAATTGAAGAGATAATTTACCCCACCACTATAACATACTATCTTTCAACATCTTGGGCCAATGGTGATTCATCATGAATTGAATCTCTTTTATGATGTCCTAAATAGCATGTGGTTGTTCAAAATGTAAAGGATTGAAGGTGAACCCTTGGTGTGTCCTATTATGTTAATAATCAACCATCCAAAGTTGACAATCTAATACCTCCCACTATTGTCAAGGACTCAATAAAAAAACATATAAAGAAAAGACACATGGAAACACTTCCATATGCTCATTTTTTGAAAAGTTTGAAGCCAAATCTACTGTGTTTCATTCAAAATTAACCAACCCATATCATTTTATTAAGTCAATAAATATTTATAGTGTGTTAGAGTACAATATCAATACTACCCAAAACATTTCTACTAGGAGATTCAAAAAGTTGTATGAGATGAGAGCAACAATGTCGA
>SNQJ01S0034705.1:0-10759 GCA_010110895.2 Picea sitchensis
AATACAATAACTTATTAATGTATTTAATACATTAAAATACATTAATGTATTTAATATATTAATAGTGCCGATGACATATATTAACCACTTTTTACATAAAATTGATTGCTGTTAATTAATAGTATTTGGTAGAAAATTGGTGTAATTCTCTTGAACTTTTATTTAAAAATAAAATATCAAGGATTTATGCATGATACATAGAAATTAACATTTATTATCTTTTTATAATTAATGTTATTTGGCAAAAAAATTGGGGAAAATAATGTTTTTTTTTTAAGTAAATTCAAATGTTTGATATAATTTTATAAATCAGAATTTTAAGGATAATTCTGCTTGAACTTTAATGATTTTGAGGATCATTACAAAATAAAAATATATCTTTTATAATTTTTTGTTTTACCCTAAAAATTTTTTTAAATAAAATATATGATACACCATNAAAAAAAAAAAAAAAAAAACCATAGCCAAACGCACTTGCAATGCATTATTTGTTTGTTGTTATCCTTACTAAATGTGGACAGTTACAATGGATTGTACACCTTATTTTGTTTCTTTATCTATTTAGTTGGTAAGAGAACCTATATCACTGAAATGAGAAATGACATAAAGTAGATACAAAGACTAAATTCAAAGAGTAAGGAGATAACATAAACTGGATGCTTGATCATTGCTTGTTTGGAAAAATGGTTTGTATCAAGTTTTTTTTTAAAGTCATTGGTTTACAACTTATGAATTAGTTGATATTTTAATTTCATTTTGAAATTCCATCATGAAAAAATATAATTTTTATGATTAACATTTAAAGAAAAAAAAGGTTGCTGACCCAACACTAATCCATTATCCATAATGCATCGCTTCTGTGAGGGAAAAAACGCAAAGCCTATTCTATTCCGTTATTTAATTATATCAACTAAATGTTTAACTAATATTATGTTCTTATGTGACTACTCCTACAGGTTTATCCAAAAGGCGAGCACGACTTTTTACATTTTGGACTGTATTTACATCGTTTGAAGTCTGGTTGGTGTATTTTTGGTGTATTAAAGCTTTCAAGATGTATATTCCCCATATATATGTGTATTCCGATGGCTATGCAACTGGTTGCTATAACCAGAAATGTCCAAGACTTGTAACATCATATGACGAAATATACACTTCACGTCAGGATCTGTAACATCATATGAAGCAATACACGATCCACGTCAACTCTTACCATGGATATGACACTGTCAAGGATCACAAATTGAAATTGAGATAAATCTTTTTAAGAATTCACCGATCTATACACTAGCAATATATTGGCTTTACCAACACAGATATTTTGCGCAATTCACTTTCTATTCTCTTATGCGTATTAGTTTTAACAATTCTCTAATCTGGTCTTTGACAGAGATATTAGTCTTAACAATGGTTACAAAACTTATATTTTCATTATAGTTCTCAGTGCAATTGCTTTGCAATGCACATACGAAACCATTAACTCACAATGAAATAATAATTCAAAGCTTTGCAGTTATTCTATTCTATCCAAACCCTTTGCGGTTGATACCAAATTGAGTTAGATCTCTAGAGGTCGGGACAGCATTATGGTTTTGTGTTTTTTTTATTTCTGATTATAATGGCTGGTTTATTGTTCTCAATGGTTTCTTAATTGTAACAGAGTAGTGAATATATTCTCTTGTGTTTAATCATGTGGAACTTAATCCATAGTAAGTAGTTGAGTTATTCTTTTGAGTGGGGTAATAGTTTAGTATTTATTGGCTTGACCGTTGCCACTATAACTTAGGCATTTCAACTGACTCTTCACATTGTACATGTAACATAGTACCTTAATAATACACTCCATGGTCAAGTTATACACCCGACCTCTCACACTGCACATATAACAAAGTACCTTAATAATACACTCCATCTTAAGCTTATATATATCCAATTATAAACAAAAAGTAACAAAAAAATTTATATATATATATAAAAAAGATAAAAAAAGTAACAATAAATATATAAATATATATATATATATATATATATATATATATATATAAAGGTAAACAAGTTTTAACATGAACAATGACAACATTAATTTTCTCAATAGCCACATTTTTCACACATTCCAACAACAATATAATTAGTTACTTCAATATTAAAGTCAATCCAAACAATAAGTATAATGTATTTCTGGGTCAATGAGTATGAGCAATGACGTTTTTGGAATAAAACTTATAATAGAATTGCTTTGGGTTTGGTTTGAAGCAGCTGGAGGTTGTTGAGAGATTCTCTCAACCACTCTCTTTATGTTTAGAATAACTTGGATTTGAATCCGACTATATAATTGTATTGTAATTGTGTAGAAAGATAATGCAATGCCAATATCATTTTGTTATGTAATCTTGTGAAATCACTGCAATGTCAATTTTCAAGTTTGTATCAAGCCTGGCTCGGCTTAATCCCTCATGAGAGTGCCAAGGAAAATGTTTGGACTTAATTCCTCAATGGGCTTAATTCCTCACAGGAGTGCCAAGGAAGATGTGAGAGCTGTGATTCTCTATAAATATGTAGAATATAAAAGTGTACTTTTGTGAGTGATTTTGTTAGATTCATAATGAAGAAAACAATAGAAACATAATAGAAATAATTCAAGCAATCAAGAAACCATGATAAACAAAGATAAATAAATACTCGCATAAAAGGCATACTCTATATTCATCAATGAACAAATAATCATGTACATAGACATACATATATAATACAAAAAGACCATAAGTGTCATGTAACTGTATAACAGTTAGGTAAACTAACTAACTTATGATTAGAGTTTTAACATCCCCCCTTAATCATAAGTTCGTTCTTGCCTGAAAAACTACCACTACTTGATAATCAACAATGTGTCAAGCGAATATTCAGAGGGTTGGCTGAAGATGCTCTCTGAGCTATGAAAAATAAATAGCAGAAGCTCATGTATTCTACTAAATTGGTGGTTTAAGGGTGACCGCAAACTCATTTGGTGGTTTCGAGATGACCACAAGCCAATCTAGTAGTTTCGGGATGACCACAAACCGAATGTCTAGCAGAAGATGATGTCTTATACTAAAAGACATGGTTTTAAGTTGACCATAAACTAACAAGAGCTTAAGGCTCAAAAATCTGAAAATGTAACAAGCAGAACTTCATGTATTCTACTCAATTGGTGATTTTAAGACCACAAACTATAAACAACAATATGTTTAGGAACAAGACTGCATCTGTTCATAGGCTCTAAATAAAACTTGGAACCTAACTTAAAACTTTATATTTCCCCTCTTTCAGGGACACGTGATTCAAATTCTCTTAACCATCATTCAAAATTATGGCCAAGAATATATCAAGCACCTGTATAAGCTACTGGAAGAATATGTATGCTTTCACAATGTAAAGTGGAAAAGGTTAATCAAACTGTCTTCCGACACAGTCTGAAGACTCGATCTTCAACTCAAAAGGATACATTAACTTGGCCCCAATCATACCCTGTATCATCAAATCTTGAAAAACATTCATGTCCATCAACTATAGAAATATCTCCAATCACGTATGACTGTACTTGTGTATAAATCCGGCGATAAGACTGCTCCAATAAATTGGCTTCCAAACGCCAACGCCAATCCCTAATCATTCAAAATGAATATGTTTCTTCTTGCGTTTTTGACACCTTACTGAGAGGTGATTTGTCTTCCCAGAAAATCTGCATGGGTGAAGATCAAAATAAATTCACTTATCATGGCCAAACTTGTCACAGTGTTTTCACTGTAAGGGTTCTTTATCCGACCGATTAGCAACATCATCATCAACAATATCCTGTAGTTGTTCCTTACCAATATCCTCAAGCTATGTCTTCTTATCATCATTCAAAAAACCTCCACTCACAAAGCAAATAGGTTTTTTATAATTAGGAATATGAAAAAGGTTGTGAGAANTACATATCCTAGTCCATATCGATTTCATTTAAATCATAATTGTTCCCATGGTCAAACAATTCTAATTTCTTTGCGACATTTATCCGTAACTTTTTTTAACATAGAGACTTTATCCAACTCATCTTCATGTTTATGAGTGTCATCAATAGTCTACTAAGCGTCTTCATTATTTTCATCCTTGATGTCATTGTATTTGTTGAAATCACATTGTTGGTATCGAAGGAGATTTATCTCATGAGATAAAATTTTGTTTTGAAGTTTGAACATATCAATCATCTTGTGTGTTACTTGTAAACAAGTAATCATTGTACTCAGAGTGCGCTTGTTTATTGCAATTGTAGATTTTGTAGTTGAGTTAATTACGGAGCATAGTAGTGTAAATATTTCTTCAATTCTCGTAATTATGAAGAATATGGAAGAAATATGACCGATGACTTAGACGCACACAAAGATCCTACGACCCCATTATTCAATTTTGAGTGGATCAAGGATGCAAAGACAAATATGCAATTTTTTGGACCCCTTATAACACCTTTGCAAGTTCAAGGCCAAAATTAAAAATTCTTATAACTCCAATTACAATAAATGGAGAAAACTCCTCCACACAAAACCTTATAACTCCTTAAATAAACATCAAAGTCTTCCTTTACCAAAATCTTCCTTTAAGTTCTATTGAAAAAAGACTGAACCTTATAACTCCTTGAGTTTCCCTTGAAATAAAATTTATAACTTAATGTAATCCACTTATCACTCCAAATAATTTTTACCCAAAGACATGCATATATCAATAATAACATGAAGATACATGCAATACTTTAAGTGGTTCTCGTCTGAACTTTTTTCCTATTATAAATTTTGCAATCACTTACTAAAAATTATCTCATAGATGCCACTCATAATGAGAGGATGGTCCATCAGATTGTTGTATTGTCATAGAGAATAAAGTAGCCTAAATTATCTAAATTTATATCCTCATCATTATGATGTCCTTAGAATAATGTGCACAACACTCTCAATGCCCACGATATCACTAATTTCGCCATCTTTCAAAAGATATGTAGCATTTTAAAAAGGCTTACCTTTGTACATTTGCAAGTGAGAAAATCGTAGGTCGCTTCTTTTAAACTTCACGCAGTTCTGAAACCATACCGTGAGATATTTTCTACAGTCAAGTGAGAAAATTGTAGGTTTCTTCTTTTAAACTTCACGTTGAGAAAATGGCAGTTAAACTTCACTCATCGTGCCTCTTTTCTCTTATTCTGATTTTGTCTTTACATGACTATATCCTTATTTTGGATTCTTCTCCTCCCAGATTGGTGATCCACATCAGTGTGTATTAGATCCATAATGAATTTTGAGGGGCTATGCAGGGATCTGTGTCAAGAACTGTCAGAATCTGCATATCAACATCCTCAACAATTTCAGATAATCGAGCGATCGGGCAATGTGAAGGTTTTTCCGATTTCTGGTCTACATCATATGCATAGAACGAAAGCTACTCAAATTTCTAGTCTACACCATATGCACACACCGAAGGCTACTCCAATTTATCTTCGTCGTGTAGAGAGATAATATTTTTGCAGTGCAGTATAGTGGGCCCTAATAAATACAGGGAAACAACAACGAAGCTCCATGATGGTCACTTTACCTCGAGCACTGTGAATTTTGTCCCTCACTAAAAGTGTTTAGGGATTAACCCTTTTCTTCCAACGATTCCCACAATATCACAGGCATCATGATGAGAAATGTTCTCTCATACCACTGTTAGATTCATAATGAAGAAAACAACAAAAATATAATAGAAATAACTCATGTAATCAAGAAACCATGATGAACAAAGATAAATAAATACTGGGAGAAAAGACATACTCTATATTCATCAATGAGCAAATAATCATGAACATAGAAATACATATATAATACAAATCGTACATATATAATACAAAATGACCATAAACTATATAACAATTAAGTAAACTAACTTATGATTAGAGTTTTAACATATTTTTAGTGTTGGGGAGTTTTGTGCATTGAAAGAAGTGGCGACCAAGGATATTTCTCATCACCATTTCTCATCACCATTTCCTTCAAGACTGCAACAACCATTGCCTATGTGCAAGAGAAAGGATTTGTTGAGATTAGCGTCAGAGACATTTCCTTTGTTTCCAGGTAATTCAATCTAATTGTGCTAGACAATTTGCTGACCAAGACATGAAGAGATGCATCCAGAGAATTTACAGATCTGTAGATCTACACTTATATTTGATTGTTCATTGAAAAGGAGGACATCACCATGTTCGTGTGTTGTAATAACAATGTGTTGAGTTAATGAAAAGATCAATTTTGTGTGGAGGAGTCATTGCTGCTAGAAGACTAACCTACCACCATGGAGACCAATCATCAAAACTTTGCAAATCATTGAGAGAAGAGAATCCAACAACTCGGTAGAGTAAAGGAGTTGCATTGGAAGATTTTAGAAAGTAAGCGGTCTCTAAGGCTGAGGCGTGAAAGGGAAGAGCTCGAAGATCACCTACGATTCAGAGTATGACATTGAATATTTGAATCACAACACTGTCGAAGAGGGAACCGAGCCCTCGATCATTACCAACAACTTTCCCAAGGCTATGAGGCTTTTGCATATTTTGTTAATGTCTAAGCGAGGGATATGGTGCTTGTGATTTTCAGATTCTATCTGTTTTCTTGCCATCATATGTGCTCAATTCTAGGGACATGTTCTAGGAAATAAATGGAAAGGTGTTACGTTTCTATTGAGTGTGTAGGTATTTTTTAATGTAAGCATTGTTTGTGTGTAAAATTGTATTATGAAGAACCAATTATATACATTATATACAGCAGAGTAGTGTGATTTAAATTGGTGGTTTTTGAGGTGCTGAAAGAACAAATCATTAATTTGATTATTCCTACATTTTGTAAGATGTTGCTTGGACTTGTTGTGTTTTGGTGCTTCAAGAGCATCAATTACAGGTTAATCTTGTGTATATTTTTGTAGATATGTTTAAAGAAGGTGAGTTGTATGATTGAATTCTTAAAATATCTAGTAATTAGATGGCTATTCTATATAAATGTCGAAATTTTCACTTAGGGGGAATTCCACACATGGTAGTGTATCCATAGGATAATTCAGTATCGAGATTGTCATTCATGAGGTCCTCCAAATTCGTCAATGATGGTTAGAAGGGTTGTTATATTAAATGTCTTGAAAGGGAAGCTAGAAGTTGTGGAGAAAAAAAAGACTATACCTGAAGATTTGAGAGTGGATAGGAGTCCTAATGAATAACATATCAAGAAAAATATCTATGTTGAAATTTGAGTATTGTAATTATGATATAATATTTGTAATGTAAGCATTATGGAAGGGTGTTGGAATAATTCTTACAATAAAATTGGTTTGGGTTTTGTTTGAATCAGTTGGAGGTTGTTGAGAGATTCTCTCAACCCCTCTCTCTATGTTTAGAATAAGTTGGATATGAATCCAACTATATGATTGTGTTGTAATTGTGCATAAAGATAATGTAATAAGAATATCATTTTGTTGTATAGTCTTGTGCAATCAACACAATGTCAATTTTCAAGTGTTGTGTTTACATTATAACATTTCCCTAGCAAGATGTGAATAAATATGCTCAAAAGAGGTTAATAGCTACCAAATCATTTTCTTCATATAAATCTAAGATATTGAGATAGGAATGACCATGTCTTTGTTTCATTTGGTTGCTTGGATTTGTATTTTGACTCTTTTTTTGTTAATGTACCTTTGATTTCTTTGAAATGATCTCTCTCAATCAAGGCTAAGCTTAGGTGAGCTTAATCCATAGGTACAACTATGGATTTTTTGAAATGATCTCGCTCCAAAACATGGATGAGCTTAATCCATAATAAAAATAATAAGTACTTATATATATATATATATATAAATAGTTTTAGGTTAATAAAAGAGAAGAGAAATTAAAAAGTACGAAATTATTTAGAATAAGACAAACTCAACAAAATGTCAACCTGCCAACAATTAAAGAGTTAGCAAAGGTAAATTTCAAAAGTTAACGGAATATGATAATCAAAATATACTCTTAAAGTGCAACAATTCATTTGTTACCTACACGCATTCATAGTTAACGGAATATGATAATCAAAATATACTCTTCAAATGCAACAATTCATTTGTTGCCTACACGCATTCATCCAATTGAATAGTTGAATGCAGTTGCTCATGCATATGGCCTCTACTTAATTAATTGGTCAAGTAATTGCAATAGTTATAGTATTCTATAGAATTAATTTCTAATAGTCTACGTTGTCCATATCAAACCATTAAAATATAGTTGAGAAAAACAATACTATCATATAGAGATCATAAAGCAATACAATCATACATAGATTATAAAATAATAAAATAGTCATAGTAGACATAACAATCCATCATAATGGATATAGATATTTTACCTTGAAACTAGCATTCAACATTCATTGGTTACTTGGATTTCATTAAGAAAGTTTCAAGTTACAATGCACTTCATGGAATTATGTCCATTCAAAAGATACATAGCTCATTTTACTTTTCATTTTTTCAGCTTAGCCAAAAGTCTCTTTGAAAGTCAAAATAGAAAAATATATGGGATATTTGTTGGTTAGTGAGAATACCATCCAAAAAGTCTCTTGGAAAGTCAAACTAGAAAAATAAAAATATATGAGATAATTGAACATTAATGAGAATACGAAGAGAATAATTTTTCATTTCCCATTTTTTTATCACTTTTTCTCTCTTATTTTCATTTTTCTATTTTATTTAATTTTTTGTTTTTCCTCTCTTTTATCTCATTTAATTTTTAATATTTACATTATATTTTATTATTTTTGTAACCTCATTAAGTGTCAAATTTCACTTAAGCAATGAGTGTGGTAATAGTTTTCTTGTGTTCATATTCAGTTTATATCACAAGTCTCAATTGAGAGACTCTTGGTCTCCAAAATCTCATAGGAAACCAATTTAAATAAATGTACCTTGTATCTTCTTGAATATGAATCTAACTATGGCTTCTAGCTACAACTCTAGCTCTAGCTCACTACTTTGGCCACTACCCCTCATTCAAGCTATGGCTCTAGCTCTAGTTCTTGGTTGATTTGTTCCCGCGGTTTAGAAGTCTACATGTTGAATCTCATCTCTAAGCAATATTCAGATTGAATCTCTACAATCAAAATTCATTTGCATCTTGGACATGCAAGTCTCTTCATTCTCAAACATGGAGATGGTTTGTCTCGATAGCTAATGAAGGCCAAGTCAATTTCTAGTCTATTTTTGTTCAATGAGATCCCATCAAATAGGCCATCATGAAAAAATTCCACAAGAGGAAGTGTAGACCACCCTCTTTTACTTTATGGAAAAAATTATTTGGTGCTTCACTTATTTGCATAGAAATCCATCTCTACAACAAGGTCAATCGAATCGAATGACAATTTATTTTTTGGAACGTAATTCTCATAAATTATCTAGCCTCCTCCTACTAATTAAATGTTCTAGTTGTACACTCGTTGGTAGGCTATTTCAATGGATAACGAGTTATTATTTAAGCGGTTTGCAATTAATTAAATGTTATTGCATGCGTGAGATCCTTCTCTTCTCTAACGTCCTTCCACCTAGCAACATCTTTCTTCATTGGTGAGGCTAGGTTCTTGTTTTGGTGAAAATCTATGGAAACTTTCTAATTATTGGGATATCAAAGCAATAATATATTCATCTCTTTTGGGCTTCACTTTCCACACCCTTCTCTTGGTTGTGTAGATCCTACAGTGAATTTTTGGATGAAGTTACAAACATTTTTTTTCTCAATTACCATTGAAATTAGACTCGTGGAAAACATTCTTACCACAATTGTATGAATTGCTTGACATTCTTATTTTCACCAGGTGCCTCTAATTTCATTGTTTTTTTGGGGAAGCATTATTTTTATTATTTTTCTAAAAATTGTTTGTATTGTGAATTGTAGCTTGCTTCTCCCAACAAGATGCCTCAATATGGCTTTCTTCCGATAGAATGAACATGCACTGTGGTGACGTGGGAAGTGAAGTCTGTTCGTGCTGAGTTGAGAGGATGAATGAGGCACCCTAGTGTTTGGTTCCTTAGCGAGTTTCATTAGGTCATGCGATGATTTGAGAGTCACGATCCTCAAAGACAATGTTAAAGTTTGAATTTTTTCAGCAAGTTCAAGGCAGTTTCGTTCGAAGAGACTGATGGATTCAATAAAGGATTCGACCAATAATTGTTGGCAGTCAACTTGAATGGGAAGAATGAATACCAAGTTCCTTGGGTGGTGTTATCTCACCTTTTTTATGGGACATTGGATGAGGTAGGGTGCACCTTGGTGACTTGGGGATAATTTTGTAATGACTTGAAGATCCGACAAGGGTCATTGGTTGAGGTTGCCATAATATTGCTTGGAACTTTCCTAAGGCATGGAAGTTATTTGGGATGAGTCATTCTACTTGGATCACTTTGGATAGTACGTTGGGACATTTGGGGAGTGAGGGTACATTAGACACAATCCTCATAGACATTGATTTTCATTGAGGTGACTTCAAAAAAGGAGGCAAGTTGAGGACTTTCTTTCATTTGGAGGATTGTTGTTAAGAACCTGAATAGATCTACCAATATAATCACCAAAAATACTGAATACACAATCAATCCACAAAGAAATATAGAAGAAACCACACTTTGTTATTAACAAACCCTTGAGGTAGGGAAACACCATACAATGGATCCTATTATGGAAGGGATCCTCTCCTGTTCACTTGCC
>SNQJ01S0034705.1:10769-26579 GCA_010110895.2 Picea sitchensis
ATAATTGAAAAACTTAAGCTAATATTTAGTTTAATTATTTGAATTAGTGATTGTGTATTAAATAAAATGGACTACAAATACAAATATTTTCCAGTTTAATTTAGAAGATGAAAAGTATCTTTCAATCTTGACAAATGCAAAAAAAAAAACATTGTTAGAATAAGAGCAAACTCTTACTAGCTACATAGTGAAACATGGTGTTGGACAATTCTCAAAATAATGGGATTTTTGTGACACTAAGAGGGTTGAAGATGTTGGGTTTGTTGTTACACTAAGAGCGTTGAAGATGAAAAACACTTCCTCTTGAATTTCTCTACCTATACCCAAATTAGATGCCAATTTAAAAATATTGTCATAATATAAGCATTCCTAATCCCCTAAATCATCAAAACCATGATGATTTTGAAATGCTTCTCTCAATACCTTTTTAATAGAAAAATACAATTTTAAAAAAATCAAAATAATCTCCTACCTACTTAAATTATGATAAACCAATTAATACTAATAAATATTAATCATCATCAAATATAAACTTAAATTATAATAAACCAATTAATACTAATGAATATTAATCATCATCCATTATAATTATAGATAATTCAAAAATGTATTATAAAACCTAATTTAATGGTTTAAACCATTCACTATGATAAACTTAAATTATAATAAACCAATTAATACGACTAATGAATATTACTCTTCATCCATTACAATTATAGATAATTCAAAAATGTATTCTAAAACCTAATTTAATGGTTTAAACCATTCATTATGGATTAAAAAGGAGATATCTATTATAAATGTATTTGTTTATATTTGTTAATATTTATTTACTCTTCGAAGTCTTGGTCTCCTTTAATATTGGATAATGACGTGTAATTTCCAGTTCTTGAAAATTGGTGGAATTCATAATTCTCGTGAAAATCTTCATGAATTGGACTAGTATGATTTTGTTGTTGGTTCACATTTTTATTCTGTGCGTTCTTGAATGGTTGATAAACTCATTTTATTTTCTTCTATCATGATTCAAGACTTTTGATTATTGAGATATAATGATGGGACCCCTGTTTGTTGCGACTGTACCCATCAAGTTATACTTGATCCACCTTTCCCCCTTGGGTCAGTGGATGACTCCTTCAACGACTCAGCTGGAACCGCCATTCCTAAATTGCAAGCTAAGTGTAGACTTTTAAAATTTCCTATGTTAATTCCTCTAAAGTCATTTACCTTGGTACTTCCTCTACAGTTCAACATTTAAATTTTACTGAGTTTTTAATGTGGTACTAATTAATTTTTTCTTGATTTCTTTGCAGGGTTAAAATTATCCAAGCCTAGGGATTTCCAAGGCCGTGCCTCTTACAAAAGGTACTCGGGTTCTAATCTTACCGCATTTTAAATAAAATCAATAGACTTCAGGTTTTATCATAAGGGTTGGTTCTTCCCTAAAATGTCGTTATCATGGAAAACATACGAGGCTCTTCTAACTGTGGGTTGAATGTATAAAAGAAGAGACATAAGGGTGAAAATATTTGTTTCTATGTAATTGTAATGATTAGGATATAGTGAACACGACTGTATCATTGTCTTTCAATTGTATAACCGAATTAGATGGGAAAACTCAATCTTCTAGTAACAGTAGATTCTTTGTCTTGGTATATTAGATGCATTATACACAGGATTTTGTAGCAATACATATTCTTGTATTGAAAATTCTATTCTATACTCCCTTCCGAGTTTGCCTTGATATTTATAAAGAAGTTGGAATGATTTCATTATTTGTTAATATTTTTTTGTAATTTGAACTTGTCGAAAAATGTATATGCATACAAATTGTATGGCTCCAGAATCTTTGTCTTTCAACTCATCAGGATTTCGCTACTCTAGTATTTCATTTTCAGAACTTTGTTTGCGATTAGTTAGACTATTTGTCTTCCATTATATTATTAGTACCTAGTGGTATGTATACAATAGTCATTTAAATGGGTCTTTAAAATTTGCATAGGTAGNCCCGCCCCCCCCACCCCACCCACATATGTGGGTGGGAGGGGGGAATTAATAGAAAAACGGTTTAAACCATTCACTATGATAAACTTAAATTATAATAAACCAATTAATACGACTAATGAATATTAATCTTCATCCATTACAATTATAGATAATTCAAAAATGTATTCTAAAACCTAATTTAATGGTTTAAACCATTCACTATGGATTAAAAAGGAGATATCTATTATAAATGTATTTGTTTATATTTGTTGATATTTATTTCCTGTTCGAAGTCTGATGGTTATTCTGTTATGGTCTCCTTTAATATTGGTTAATGACCTGTAATTTCCACTTCTTGAAAATTGGTGGAATTCATAATTCTAGTGAAAATCTTCGTGAATCGGACTAGTATGATTTTGTTGTTGGTTCACGTTTTTATTCTGTGCGTTCTTGAATGGTTGATAAACTCATTTTATATTCTTCCATCATGATTCAAGACTTTTGATTATTGAGATATAATGATGGTAACCCCTGTTTGTTGCGACTGTACCCATCAAGTTATACTTGATCCACCTTTCCCCCTTGGGTTTGTGGATGACTCCTTCAACGACTTAGCTGGAACCTCCATTCCTAAATCGCAAGCTAAGTGTAGACTTTTAAAATTTCCTGTGTTAATTCCTCTCAAGTCATTTACCTTGGTACTTCCTCTATAGTTCAACATTTAAATTTTACTCAGTTTTTAATGTGGTACTAATTAATTTTTTCTTGATTTCTTTGCAGGGTTAAAATTGTCCAATCCTAGGGATTTCCAAGGCCGTGCCTCTTACAAAAGGTACTCAGGTTCTAATCTTACCGCATTTTAAAGAAAATCAATAGACTTCAAGTTTTATCATAAGGGTTGGTTCTGCCCTAAAATGTCGTTATCATGGAAAACATACTACGCTCTTCTAACTATGGGTTGAATGTATAAAAGAAGAGACATAAGGGTCAAAATATTTGTTTCTATGTAATTGTAATGATTAGGGTATAGTGAACATGACTGTATCATTGTCTTTCAATTGTATAACCGAACTAGATGGGAAAACTCAATCTTCTAGTAACCGTAGATTCTTTGTCTTGGTATATTAGATGCATTATACACACGATTTTGTAGCAAGACATATTCTTGTATTGAAAATTCTATTCTATACTCCCTTCCAAGTTTGCCTTGATATTTATAAAAAAGTTGGAATGATTTCATTATTTGTTAATATTTTTTTGTAATTTGAACTTGTCAAAAAATGTATATGCATACAAATTGTATGGCTCCAGAATCTTTGTCTTTCAACTCATCAGGATTTCACTCCTCTAGTATTTCATTTCCAGAACTTTGTTTGCAATTAGTTAGCCTATTTGCCTTCCATTATATTAGCAGTACTTAGTGGTATGTATACAATAGTCATTTAAATGGGTCTTTAAAATTTGCATAGGTAGCTATACATACATACATACATATATATATATATATATATATATAAACGTATACATAGTTACTTTTTATTGTATGTAATCATTTCAACAATAATTTAATCGATAGAGAAATTCGTCTAGAATTAAAGGGATGAACCACATAAATATGTCTATACATATAGGTATATAAATGTTTTAAATATCAGATTTACTTCCAGAATAGCATTTTCATAGTCTAAAGTTCACTTGCAAAACTGAATAACTAGATTTGTTTGATTCACCGATCTTGTAGTGATTTCTAGCATAGTACTTAAAAACAATATTCTATTTAACACACATATATCTCCTAATATGTTTCCATCATCACATTCCAAACCCATCCAAGATACTTAGAAAGTTTTACTCAACGTCTACAATTGAACCGTAAGGGGTTTATCCTACAGCTCATTCCATTCCATTAGAACTTAATAAAACAAAGCAATTCATTCATATTTAAATAGATGCATTCTATCAACCAATAATTCAAATAACATTGGACTAGAGAAGGAGTAGATAGACATATCTGAACATTTTTTGAAAAACAAATGGAAGAACCAAGTTCCTCCCAACCTTAGAACAGAACAACCAATTTACTTGTCCTGTTCACCCCCTAGCCTAACCATGAATCCATGAGGGCGAACTCCAGAACTCCTCCTCAACAATGGTCCTTTAGTTTCAACAAATTATCCTTGTCTCTCACTCAAAAACCAATGTTCATAACAAAAAGAGATAATTATTTTCCCCAATATACTAGGCAACGTCCTGCCTCCTCCCATATGCTATATATCCAAAAGAAAATGTGCGTAGGTCTTTTCCCCTTGAGAATTTTCGCATATTTCCAAATCCATGATTTTTAGGGGCTAACAATTGAAAAATTCTTGATTTTCCACTTATAACATTCAGCCCCGAGGTAGTTCCAACATGTTCCCCACTCATGGAGTCACAGTCAACTGATTTTAGCCTAGTTGTTCCATTTGTCCATCAACAATAAATATAAAATTTTTTGTTTATTACAAGTATCATAGTCAAAGTGTTAGTTCGGTCAAATAAGATCTTTTCCCAACAATCATAATCATAATTTACAATAAACTAAATTCAAAATTCGGAATTTCCATAAATGGCAATAATTTTCCAATTTAGAATTTCCCAAAATTGAAAATAAATTCCTAAGTATTTTCAGACTTAAATTATTTTTATTTTGGGGGGGGATCTTACATCCTTTCCCCCTTCATTAAAACATTGTCCTTAGTGTTTGTCCCTTTCTTGGAACAGGATGGGATGATATTTCTGCAAATCTCCCTCCAACTCCCAAGTAGCCTCCTTAGGACTAAAGTGCTTCCATTAAACTTTTACCTGGGCGACGAATCTGTTCCAAGATGTTATTTCTTTCCTATCCAGAATGCGCAGAGGTTCCTCTTGGAACTCGCCTTCTGGTTCAACCTGAACCAAGTTCCAATCAATCATATGAGTAGGGTCATGAACATAATTCTTTAACAAAGAAACATGAAATACATTATGAATTTTTAGATTGGCAAGAAGTGCAAGTCGATATGCCACAGGTCCAATTAGAGATAAGATCTCGAAAGGGCCACAAAACCACGGTGCCAACTT
This sequence comes from Picea sitchensis, assembly GCA_010110895.2. Taxonomy (NCBI): domain Eukaryota; kingdom Viridiplantae; phylum Streptophyta; class Pinopsida; order Pinales; family Pinaceae; genus Picea; species Picea sitchensis. The sequence continues at coordinate 15,855 of SNQJ01S0034705.1, forward strand.
GACACAGTTCCCTATCCTTAGAGAAATTCTTCTGGCCTTGACTTTTAAAACAACATGGTCTCCTACACCTCTTTTAAGTTTTGTTGTACTTTTCTTACCATTCTCTCCATTTCCTGGAGCATCTCTAGTCCCACCATGAGTCTGTCAATTGGGTTATCCCAGCTAATCGGGGTTGTACACTTTATGTCATACAGTACTTCGAAGGGGCTCATCTTAGCCGAAGATTGGTAACCATTGTTGTATGTAAATTTCACCAAGTGTAGGTGGTCTTCCCACTTGCTTGGTTGTGTCCATACGTACATGCATAGAATATCTTATACGATTTGGTTTGTTCGTTCAGTCTGTCCATCCATTTGTGGATGGTAACTTGTGCTAAAATTCAAGTTAGTATTTAACCGTGCAAACAATTCTTTCCAAAAAGCAGATGTAAATTTTACGTCTCTATCCGAAATCACCATTTTAGGAATACCATATAGTCTAAAAATTTCTTTCATGAATTTTTCAGTGATGTTAATAGCTTTAAAAGTATACTATATAGGAATAATGTGTGAAGACTTACTTACCTTATCGATTACCACCATAATTGAGTTATTATGTTTTTGAGTTCTAGGAAAACCTGTAATAAAGTCCAGTAATATAGTCTCACATTTCCATTCTGGCACATGTAAGGGCTGCAACAGGTCGGCTAGATGTTGGTGTTCGGCTTTAACCTGCTGACAATATTGACACTTAGCTAGGTATTCTACTATTCTACCCTTCATATTAGGCCAATAAAATAACTTCCTTAGTGTTGTTACCATTTTCTGGTATCCCAAATGACCAGAATATGGTTTCCTGTGTACTTTTCCAAAATCGTTAACTTTAATTCCATCAAATCTGGTATGTATATTCTGTTTTTAAATCGTAGTATACCATTTATGTCCAAACGCATATGTGTTTTGTCCGAATTTTATGTACTAACACGTCATTCTTCCACTATTTTAATCTAATTTTCATCGTTATTACTTGCATCCTTTATCCTCTTCTCAAGATCGCTTTATACCCTACTAACCTTTATTTCGAAAAACCCATGAACTCTTCTTCTTAAGGCATCAACCACCTTGCTTTCCTTACCCTTTATATGTCTTACCTCAAAGTCAAATTTGCTCAAGAAGGCCAGCCATCTTGCTTGCCTTTCATTAAGGTCTAGTTGACTAAACAAAAATTTCACACCATTGTTATCCATCAATAACATAAATATTTTTCCCATTATGTAGTGTCACCACATATTAAAGGCATGTATTATAGCTACCAACTCTAAGTCATGAGTGACGTAGTTTCGTTCGTGCTCCTTTAGTTTTTGGGACTCATAACAGATAACGTGCCCTTCTTGAGTTAGGACACCACCTAGTCCTTCTTTACTCGCATCCACACATATTGTGAAGTCTTTGTCAAGATCTGCTACCTTTAAAATGGGCACAGTCGTTAACAATTCCTTTAACTTATTAAAATTGTCCTGACATTTCTGTGACTAGTTAAACTTGGTTCCCTTCTTTTGTAAGGATGTGATATGGTATGCAATCTTGGAAAATACCTCAATAAATATTTGGTAATATCTGGTGATTCCCATGAATGATCGGATGTCCGCTACATCCTTAGGAATCGAACATTCCATGATGGCTCTTATTTTCTCAGGATCGATTGCAATACCTTCCTTAGATATTACATGTCCTAAGTACTGTAGTTTCTTCTAATAAAAGTCACACTTATCGAATTTCGCATACAGTTTTTTTTTTTCTTAACATTTGCAGAACTATCCTTAGGTGCTCTTCGTGTTCTTCTATTCTTTAAGAATACATTAGGGTATCATCAATAAATACCAATGCAAACTTATGCAAGTACTGGCTGAAAATGTTGTTCATTAAGCACATAAATGTTGTTGGTGCATTAGTTACACCAAACGGTATAAAAACAAATTTGTAATGGCCATATCTCATTTTGAATGTTGTTTTACTTGTTTTCTCATCTTTTATTCTAACCTCGCGATAGCCAAACTGTAAATCCAATTCAGAAAAAATATTTTCCCCACCTACTTGATCGAACAAATCATTGATCCTAGGTAAGGGGTACTTGTTCTTAAGAGTCATTTTGTTTAATTGTCTGTAATCGATGCATAATCTTAGAGTTTCGTCTTTCTTTTTAAAAAAAAGGGATTGGTGCTCCCTGTGGTGAAACACTTGGTCTGATATATTCTTTGTCCAATAATTTTGGTAAAATCATTCGGTAGGGTGCTTTAGATATCTGAACCAGGTAGTAGGTCAATTGAAAATTCTATCTCCCTCCTTGGGGTAATTCAGGTATCTCATCAACAAACACATCTATGAAATCATGCAGTATGACAAAATCCTCCAAGCTAGGTTTATTTTCTTTTTCCAACAGATTTGTTACTTGGATGGCATAAATATGACAACCCTTTCTTATGCATTTCTTAAATTGCATTATTGAAATCTGTCTAACTGAGATTGGTTTTCGTATACCCTGAACTATCCTAACAATATATTATTTGTCTTTATATTTGAGTGATTTTTCATAACAATCTAAAACTGCTTTATGCCTTTCTAACCAATCCATTCCTATAATTATGTCATGAGACCCTAACAGTAGAATGTTCAGATTTGTCTTTGTGTTTTGACCACCTAAACGGAACTCACAATCATAAATAAAATCAGAGACTTTTCTTTTTGTTCATGTTGCTAGTTGTACTAGCCAAGGTTTTGCATGTCTTGTTTTCATAAGTTTGTTTGAATCCACTACACCAAGAGGGATATAACTCAACCTAGCTCCTGGATCAATTAAAATAGAAACACGATTATTGTTAATTTTACCTTCAATTTCCACTAGAGTGGATTGATCATCAGCTTGTTGGCCATACACGACTGCGTTGATCTGATGTAAGATTCTACCCACATCTCCCACAGTAAAGGCTTTCTGTAGGTTGTGAACCGTAGTCCTGGCTGTTGAACTCAAACGAGGAGAGTTCCTCCTTAGGTGAGGTTCTCCACATTCCCATCATTTTAATGGTCTGTGGGGGTTGTCCCCAAAATTCTTTGTTCCCAGATTAACTGGTTTACCACCTCGTTGGGTGTTTTGGTTATTGGAGTGAAAATATTTCCTTGGAAAATTATTTGTTGCATTTCAAAAAGTTGTTGGATGATATCCCTTCTTCCGTTGATTCATTCGGTCTTGTTTCTTGTCTTTCCAAGACTTGGGAAATTATGATCGATGTTTGTATTGGTCATAACACATTCGGGACTTCCTGAAAAATTCACTCAAGGACATGGGATTATCAAATTCAATTTCGTCTTTTCGGACTGTGGAAAACATCTTAGGAAAAACTAGATTTTTACCTTGTCCTCCCGGATATAAGGCACAAACCTTAGTAATCCCAGGAATTTGTTTATCAGGTCATCCATAGCCATTTGACCGAGTTGTAGCTCATAAAAATCTTTATTCTTTCCTTCATAGTAACTTTCAGATAAATATTGTTTCTTAAAGTACTTCTTAAAATCCGACCATTCCATCTATTTTTCCTTTAGGCCCTTGGCCAACTTCAGGTCCTACCACCATATGCTAGCTTTTCCTTTCATATTATAGATGGCCATTATGACCTTCATATTGCTGGAATAGTCGTAGATATGGAAATACTTCTTTATGTCTAATAACCATGCTTCATCTTCCTCCCCTGTTCTGGATTCCCCATCAAAGGTAGACGGTTTTATTTTGTTAAAATCTCCCTCAAGATGGTCCACATGTTTCCTTTTTCTTCTTGTTTTTGTTTTATCTTCTACTGAAGGTGTACCTTTGGAAGAGTTGTCCTCTTTTTCTGCTTCAAGACCATAATTCTTGGAGGACCTTTTACTGACATCTTCATCCTGATTATCGTCCTTTCAGATATTCTTTGTCACTATGCTTCATAGTAGAACGTCATTTATTTCATGTTGTTCCTGTTGTGATTTTTTCAATTTCGCATTGCCTGCTTTGAAAACTTGCAACTCCACAATGCGATTTCTCATAGTTTCCAGAACTTTGGTAGGTGAACTTTCGTCACTGTTATGCCTCTGATCTTCAGGAGGCCATTGTTTATGATTCTCCTCGAGTCTGATTTCTGCTTCGTTCTGGGCTGCCATGATTACAACAGAAATAAAGTGTTTTCTGTTTGTAACAGCAATTGTTTTGTTAGTTTTACATAAACAGAAAAATATGTGTTAAGTACATATTTTGGCCCTGCTTCAGGTCCAAGTGTTGTAACATTTTCTCTGATACCATATGTAATATACCCCAAATTTGTCAAATAAATTATTTTTTATGAGGAACATTAATCTTCAATTTATTATAGAAGATTTATAGTTAAGAGAAGTAGGTAATTATCATCATCATTAATTTTTGCGAGATTCCTATGTTCTGGCTATCAAAACGATGAACTCACATTTCAAAAAAAAAATTTCTACTCCAACTTAAATCATACTCAATAAAACTTCTATACGAATAATATTTTACATTCTAACATCCATATTTTATAACCCTTCAATCCTACTGTTATTCTAATACTTATATATATATATATGTGTTGTATTAGACTTAGGACTCATAAACCTATACTCTTCCCTAAGCATAGGCTTCCATGCTTGCGTGCAAGGGAAAACCTTATTTGACTTTTCAAAATAAAACCCATATACCATAGACTATATCCACATTATAAAGGGGGAGGGAGTGTACACACTTAGTGAAAATATTATCATCTTAACATAAGTTGTTTAGACGTTACTTCACATGGCTGAACAAATCGAACGAACCCCTGTGAATACTGGTTGTGTATAGATATTCCGATTATTATTAACATAATGGTTTTGATAACAAGATTATCCATAACAAATTGTTTAGTCCTGTCTTAACTGAATGATAAGAGTTAGAGTTCGATGGTCTTCTGGATTGTTCCGTGAAGGAACTATCCTTTACTTCTCATCAGCTTAATATGAAAACAAAGGTTTCCTGTCAGTGGTGAGTTAAACCTCTGAAAAACCCATTAATGGACACCATGAGAATGTGAAACTCGAGTTTATCACTAGACCCCTCGTCCAATATGGTCACGCCATATCTTCCCCATCAAATGGCCAGAGAAAGTCTTCATACTACCACCATTTATTCTGCGTAGTAAGGGTTTACAAGACTATATGAGTTTCCATTTTTGTGACGTTTCTGAATTAGCTCTGTGTTTTTTCTTGGTAGGGAGGTTTGCGACCTAGAGACATTTTACCCAGTGGAAGCATGCAAGTCTACCCGACTGCCCTAGTAAGACCATAATACTCCTATGTTCTGGTAGTTGGATGGAACCTTCGGGGTTTCCTTAAAGTGGAAGAAAAAACTCTATACTGTTAATATTTTTACGACTTTCAATGAAGGTTCCTTCCCCATTATCATTATTATTTTATTAACCCCCTGGACTATTATTGGTCATGGGTAAGTATGCAACTAGTGAAGTATTGTGTCTCCCTTCATTGGTATTTCCCTCATTTTCTTTATAGAGGCCAGAAATGGTGAACTTTCCCCACAGGCAATTCTTGGTCTTCTTTTGATTCTCTCACACCACGATTTACCTTCGTCATTCACTTTCTTATGTAATCAGATGTTTATTTTCATGAGACATTCCCAACATTCAACCCTAGGGATGAATCCTGGATAGGAAGCCCTCTAAACGGAACTCGATATTGAGCGTATTTGTACATGCGTGAATATTACAGTTTTTTGGTAAGGTCCATATCTTCTTTGCGTGGTTTTTATCTTAGGGTAAAAGTCCCAACTCTTGTTATTTGATTTATTCCCTACTATATTCATCCTTATCATGTTCATTGTACAAAAATAGTTGTATTCTTTTATTGTTTATTTGGTTCGACTTTGTGTGAAATCTGTAAGTTGTCGATTTCTTGGTTTATGATGGAGACCGAGTATTCTTGGTGAAGTCATGACTGCATTCCCATGGTTGGATAGATTTTTCTTGTACAGGGTTTCGACTTCAACTTGAATTCCCTTATTTACCCTAAACGCACCAGTAAATACTTACATACGAGTTCTAGATTTTGTTGTAGCATTACTCCACGACTTCTCAATTTTTGAAGACTTTATACTTATTTCTCGTTCGAACTCCGATGGTTATTTCTTTATGTTCTCATTTAATATTGGTTAATGGCCTGTAATTTCCACTTCTTGAAAATTCGTGGAATTCATAATTCTTGTGAAAATCTTCGTGAATCGAACTTGTATGATTATGTTGGTGGTGGATGTTTTTATTTTGTGCATTCTTGAATGGTTGATAAACTCATTTTATTTTCTTCTATCATGATTAAATATTTTTTATTATTGAGATCTAATGATGGGACCCCCCTGTTTGCTGCGAGGGTACCCATTAGGCTATACTTGATCCACCTTTCCCTGTTGGGTCTATGGATGAGTCCTTCAATGACGTAGCTAGAACCACCATTCCTAAATTGCAACCTAAATGCATAATTTTAAAATTTCCTATGTTAATTCCTCTGAAGTAATTTACCCTCGTAGTTCCTCTATAGTTCAACATTTAAATTTTACTCACTTTTTGATCTGGTACTAATTAAAAAAAAATTGATTTCTTTGGAGGGTTAAAATTGTCCAAGTCTCGGGATTTCCAAGGCCGTGCCTCTTACAAAAGGTACTTGGGTTCTGATATTACCACATTTTAAATAAAATCAATAGACTCCAGGTTCTATCATAAGGGTCGGTTCTTCCCTAAAATGTCGTTATCATGGAAAACGTACCAGGCTCTTCTAATCGCGGGTTGACTCTATAAACGAACAGACATAAGGGTCACAATATTTGTTTCTATGTAATTGTAATGATTAGGATATAGTGAATAGGATTGTATCATTGTCTTTCAATTGTATAACCGAGTTATATGGGAAAACTCAATCTTCTAGTAACAATAGATTCTTTGTCTCGGTATATTAGATACGTTATACACAAGATTTTGTAGCAAGACGTATTCTTGTATTGAAAATTCTATTATATACTCCCTTCCGGGTTTACCTTGATATTTATAAATAAGTTGGAATGATTTCATTATTTGTTAATATAGTTGTGTAATTTGAACTTATTGAAAAATGTATATGCATACAAATTGTATGGCTCCAGAATCTCTGTCTTTCAACTCATCAGGCTTTCGCTCCTCCAGTATTTCATTTCTAGAACTTTGTTTGCAATTAGTTAGATTGTTTTCCATACATTATATTATTAGTACCTAGTGGTATGCATATGATAGGAATTTAAATGAGTCTTGAAAAATTGCATAGGTAGCTATATATATATATATATATACATAGTTACTTTCTATTGTATGTAATCATTCCAATAGTAATTTAATCGATAGAGCAACTCGTCCAGAATTAAATGGATGAACCATAGAGATATGTTTGTACGTATAGGTATGTAAATGATTTAAATCTCAGATTTACTTCCAGACTAACATTTGCAGAGTCTAAAGTTCACTTGCAAATCTGAATAACTAGATGTATATGATTCACTGATATGGTAGTGATTTCTAGCACAGTACTTAAAACGATATTTTAGTTAACATATATTTATCTCCTAATATGTTTCCATCATCACATTCCAAACCCAACCAAGGTACTTAAAAAAATTTTACTCAACGTCTATAATTGAACCGTAAGGGGATTATCCTACAGTTCATTCCATTCCATCATAACTTAATAAAACATACCAATTCATTCATATTTGAAAAAATGCATTCTATCAGCCAATAATTCAAATAACATTTGACCAGAGAAGGATTAGATACACATATATGAACAATTTTAGAACCACAAATGGAACAACCAAGTTCCTCCCAACCTTAGAACAAAACAACCAATTTACTTGTCTCGTTCACCCCCTAGCCTGACCATGAATCCATGAGGGCGAACTCCATAACTCCTCCTCAGCAATAGTCCTTCAGTTTCAACAACTTCTCCTTGCCTCACACTCAGAAAATAGTGTTCATACCAATAAGATATAATTATTTTCCCTAGCATACTAGGAAGGATCCTGCCTCCTCCCATATGCTATATATCCAAAATCAAATGTGCCTAGGTCTTTTCCCCTTGGGAATTTTCACATCTTTCCAAATCCCTGATTTCCAAGGGTTACCAATGGCCAAATTCTTGATTTTCCACTTGTAACATTTATCCGTGAGGTAGTTCCAACATGTTCCCCACTCATGGAGTCATGGTCAGCTGATTTTATCCTCGCTGTTCCATTTGTCCATCAACAATAAATATAAAAATATGTGTTTCTTACAAGTGTCATAGACAAAGATTTAGTTGGGTCAAATCAAATCTTTTCCCAACAGTCATAAGAATAATTTACAATTAACTAAATTCGAAATTAAGAATTTCCATAAATCGAAATAATTTTCGAATTTCGAATTTACCAAAAATGGAAATAAATTCCTAAGTATTTTCACACTTAAAAATAATTTATTTTTTAGGGGGATGTTACAGACTACCAACTCGATTTAAAACAAGAGAGAGTCAAACAACTTTCCTCACCTCACCAAGATACTCATACAAAAATCATCACCAATATTATTCATTGTGACATTGCAATAGTCTCCGCAAACACCTATGGTGCACCTCAAACATGAGCCCAACCACAAACTTGTTGTATCTTCATTTCAGCAGAATCTACCTCTTTGTTTCTGCATACTTCCTTGATTTTGGTTCTCCCTCACCCATGCCTCCAACAATCCCAATAGAAAATCACCCACCTTTTTCCAACCAATCCACCTAAAGGCATCATAATTCCTCCCAGAGTGGAGTGACTTGGCTCCTTGAGGGAGCTTTCCCTCTTTGTCTCCCTTAGAACTACAGAGTTATTTTTTTCTCCCTGTCTTGTAAAAACTTGCCTTCCTTCATTTTACACCCTTTTTCTCTTATAGACTCTCCAAAGGTCACCATTGTGAATGTCCATGTCCTTTGGGAGTGGCATGCCCCTTCACGAATCCATGTCCAAAAAAATTGTTGTGTCCCTTCTCAAATCCAGTCACCCAAAAGAACCCATGCGCTCTTCAAATGTCATGCCCCTTATGACTAACATTCACAACCTTGGTGCAACACTCATGCTGACATGCACCCATATTCTTGGTCTCTCCATACTTAGGAAATCCCCTTGATGCATTTGCATGACCAAGGCATCCACTTTCCCAACTTGGGTGCCGGAGAAACCCAAAAAATTGTTTCCTTGAGGACTTGGGTGAAGGTCTATGTTCCCATATAGCCAAAGAACTTACATCCTCCCCGACATCAAGTCTTTTTTGTCCCCAGAAACATCCACAAACTTTGGGATCTCCAAGTCTCCAACCAAACTCTTTCCCCTTGTCGCAATTAAATATGTTGGAAAATCCAAAGTTTCGTGCCAACTAGAAACCTCGAATTATGTGAAAGTGGAAACCCTAAATTTCCCTACGAAGTGGAAACCTCAAGTTTCCACAAACCAAACTATATTGCACCCAACTTCACATGATTTGTTTCCTCAGTCAAAGCAATTATTCACCTAACTCCAAGGATGAAATTCACCCAACTCTGTTGCACTATTTTGTTGTGATGTTGTTTCCTTGTTGCGATTCGATTTCACTATTTTTGTCACTACCTGCTACAATTGAATGCTTCCCACTTCACTTAAAAAATTATCCTAAGTGTTGAACTCATGTGATCTTGTTGATACGACCATACTTCAACCTAATCTACCATGTCTTCGTACACTGATGTCCCCCATGACTTGAAATGATTGAGTAGTTAATCCAATTGTCACGCTCAACTCATGAGAATGTACTTCCTCATGCCCAAACTTGGTATTTTTTGTAGCATCTCTATCACTTTGTCCAACTGCAAAGACTAAGGAAAGTGCCCATCCTTGCCTCATCACTACTGCCAATGTTTGATCTTCGTCAAGGGGCTCCTACACAATAATACGCATTTCACTTCGAACATACTAGCTCATATGTACTCTTGAATCCCTTACCATGTTGTTGCTCTCGCCCAATTTGTGAAATAGTTGAATGGCCAGTCCAACCTTAACACTCTTTGAGAGTGCACACCCTCATGCACAAAGTCATTTCCTTTCACAATTCAGTATATCTACACAAACAATATTATAAAAAGGAACAATCACCCCTCACCTTGTTGCACTATGAATTCACCCCAAAACAAAGTCATCGACGACAACATGGCTCCATTGTCCACCTCATGCCACAATTAGCCAATTCGTCTCATGAACTGCACAGACTACGTTTTCCCCACTACTTCATCACTCAGCCATGTTGTTGCTTCTACCTATTTATTCCTTGGAATGGATAGGATTCACCCTCAACCATTCTTCCCAATACAAAAAAAAACCCATGCCCAAGTTGTCTCTTTATGTTTCAATATTCATGTCTGCATAATTGTAAGGTAGCTAGAGAGGTAGTGGGGGGCCTAGAGGGCCCATAGTGATAATAGTGGAGGTCATTAAATGTAAGGTGGAATAGGTCCATTATATTATTAAATAAGGCCCACTATGGTAGTTAGATATAATAAATGTAAGAGGACTTCTTAGAAGGTTCTACTTCTAGAAGATTCCTCCTCTAGAATGTTCTTAGGTGATGGTAGCACTATATAAAGGGGTTCA